>JASDQU010755107.1:44194-66661 GCA_032191745.1 Picea mariana | reverse complement strand
AAGTCCCACTTTTGGCATAACATGAGTTATGAAAGCTACAAAATAAGTTGGACTATAAAGCAAGGAAAAATAACAGAAATCGGTTGTGAAAAAGGATAGCGCAACACCAGCAAGAAAATATCTGTTGCAATGAAACAAGAAAGAACGTGCGCCTAAAGCCAAAAGGCCCTACTTATATTATATGTATGGGATGAATACAATTGTAAAAGGGTTCTCACCTTTTTCTTGGGTTCATGTTGTTCTTCTTGTTGTTTTCTATTGTTGATAAGTTGGCTTTTAGTTCTGTAATTGTAATCTGTACACAGTTTGGGAAAATAGATCTCTGCGACATTTGTCCACGGCCATAAGTCTGTAACAAAGAATTAATTTGTATCTTTAAGGTTGTATCTAACAAGATTTGATGATAATATATAAAAAAGGATCCAAAATTTTGAAATATGTTGCCTCATTCTATGTTTATGCTTCTTCATTGTATCTTTACAGTACTTCTTTATGCTTCGTACATTCCATATGATGTTTCTGTGTATGAATGATTTTTGAAACCTAAGTATCTTTAGTTCCTATGTGTATGAGTTTAGATTTTTTCTATAGTTA
The DNA here is from genome assembly GCA_032191745.1 of Picea mariana. Classification (NCBI taxonomy): domain Eukaryota; kingdom Viridiplantae; phylum Streptophyta; class Pinopsida; order Pinales; family Pinaceae; genus Picea; species Picea mariana. Next base: position 66,067 of record JASDQU010755107.1, on the reverse strand, counting down.
GCTTGTCTTGCGCAAGATCATGGTGAATCTTGAAGGTTTTGTGAACCCACCTAAGTATTTTCCTTGCCCTTCCCTATCCTTCTGTCTTGGTTGTGCTTCGAGTGAGACTTCTTCTCTTTGGAGGAGATGAAAATGCCAGTGTTATAGCATACATGGTACCTTTTGTTGGTAACCTGAGAAGGACCCTGGTCTAATCAATTACGTGCCAACATTTCCCTTACCAAGGAAACGTTGTCACTATCGATCAACTTGCCTTCTTTAATTCTGGTTCTCGTACTAGTAACATACCTTTCATTGTGAAAACACCTCCCAATTATGAGAATGTCGGTGCGGGTATATTAAAAGATTCATCATTAATGAGTATGTTCCCCATTCCAAAAATAAATATTCCTACTCCTCTTTTACCTCGATTAACATGATATCAACCACTATTGGTGAAATCCCCGACTCTTATGACCCTTGGATAGTACCTCTCTCTGATGACTATCTTCATTACAGTGACATAATGCCTTTATGTTTGGTACAATTGGCTTATGAATCTATTCAATCAACAACTTGTTGGCCCTTGACCAAGTTTTGAGGAACACTTGGTCATATTTGACCATTTTTGGACTTCGACAACCTGTCAAAGATGGAGCGCCAGGCGAAGCAGAGATCATGGGATCTCGGCCCACTTTTTGGGCCCTTTTAGGGGTTTGGGTTAATGTAATGGGAAAGGGATGTCGTCCCATGTGTTTACCCATGTTTAGGCCTATTTTGTAAAGTATAAATAAGTACCTAAGCAATGTAAGAAAGGGCGAGAAGATAAGATAAGTGCTAGTAAAGGCTTTGTGTATATTGTGTGATCAACTTGCAGAGCTGAGTGCAAGTGTTGTAAGTGTTGAGTGCATGGATTGTAAGAAGGTTGTGTTCTAGCTATACTTGGGGAAGGAGGATCTGGTGAGGTGCGCATAGATCTCTTGTCCTATGCAGAGTACAAGTGTGAGATCTGTGCCATAACTTGATTGACCTAAGCTAATAAAGAAGAAGAAGACTTTGTGGACGTAGCCCTAGGGTGGGGATGAACCACGGTAAGTCTGTGTGTTGTTCTCGGTGCTTCGACCTAATGCATTGGTTTCTTTTCATGTGTTGTGCTTGATATGATTATGCTATGTGCTTTGCTATGATATAATTAGATAGATCCACTTTGCTTTGTGCTTCTTAGATGTATGTGTATAGATTTGACATATATAAAAGTGTTGAGTGCTAGACCTATTTTGTTGTTTCTAAGTACTAACTTAACCTAGATCTAAGTGAATGTTGTGGTGCTCTATGCCATATGCAGAGTGCCATGAGGGTTAAATACTTATGAATGATCTATGATAAAGTGCTTGCTAAGAGTAAGAATCATAGATCTGTATCCCAATTAAGGTTGCAGACACCTGAGTCTTGCAACCACCCCTGCCTCTACCTTGGGTGAGACTTCATCTGCATCGCAGGTGTTGCCGAAAGGGCTGGTAGTTAGGGTTTTTTTGGTGCGTTGTTGAAGTGTTGAACCCTGGGTCTGCCCCTGTGCCAACAAATGGTTAGTTGCTGGGACCTGAAACTATGATTGCTGGGAACTGAGGAAGAAGAAACTTTGTGCAAAAGAAAGCTCTGTGCGTAGATATGTTGCCATAGTGCTCTGATTTTTACTCAACCCGTGAATCTTTGTGCCAGGAATAAGGTCAGATCTGAAGAAAGGAAGATCATATCTGAAGAAAAGAAGCAATATCTGAACACTCTGTTCTCTAATAAAGGTAAAAGTGGAAATTTTTGAAAGAAAGAAGTCAGATCTGTAGAAAAGAGGTAAGATATGTAAGTTTTGTGCTCTAATAAAGGTAAGAATAAGCAAAAGTCCTTAGATCTGGAAGCTTTGTGCTTTGTAGAAGTAAGATAAGTGAATTGTTTTTTGTTTCTAGAGCATGGATCTAGGTATGTTTGATAGATTCTTTCCTATCTTAAAAACTAGGGCATTAATATATGAAAGAAAGGATGACATGAATAGATCTGATAAGTATAGTGATAGATATGTTATACCTATGCATAGAAAGAATGTATGGACTAACAAGTGGATAGAAGATCCTAGAAATAAATTTTTGCAGGCTAGCCATTATGATCCTAGTGCACAGTACAAGAAGAGTTGGGGATCATTGAAGAGAAAGAGAGGATTAACTCTTTGTTACAGTTGCAGAAGACCATGACATCTTGCTAAGGAATGCCCTGAGAGAAAAACTAGTTGTCTCTGTTGCAAATCTTTGGACCATGACATATTGAATTGCCCTCGAATGATCACTAAGTTGGAAAGGATGAATCTGAATCAAGAAGACTAGAAGGTAGAAACCCAACAAGAATCAGAGAAAATATTAATATGGATAAAAGAAACCCTGAAGGAACATAAATATGTCTGATTACCAGAGATATTCAAAGAAAAGGAGCAAGTTGAAGCAAGAATAGGGGACTTCGACATTGACTATATTCTTGATGAAGAAACACAAGTGAACATTATGCCAGAAAGAACTTGGGAAGCTATAGGAAATACTTCCATGATCCCTTCCCTAGAAGGGACAAGTTTATTAAGAGGAAAGCTATTAAACCTATGTGGAAGGCTTGCCCAGATACCTATGACTGTCAATGGAACTTCGATAGAGGAAGACTTTGATATTATTGAATTTGTTGAAGATAGCGCCCCATTTACCATGCTCATAAGAAAACCTTAGATTGATAGAGAACAAGACAGATGAAAAGAGGAAGAAGAAGTTTTGGAAAAGAAGAAGCAAGAGTTAAAAGACTTTATGACCAGAAGGATCGCGCACTTGATTGAAGAACAAAAGAGAATATCAAAGATTTTTAATACTAGAAACTTCGATGTCGAGGCTAAGAGAACACTAGAGGATCCGTAGAAGATTGAGTTACCTATTTTCGATACAGAAGAAGTATTATCCAGGAACCCTAGGAAAGAATTTCAACAACGCGAAGTAACTAAGACCACAGAAGATAAGCATCAGAATGGTAAAATTATTACTGAGATGAAGCTCACTGGGAAGAAGGCTAGAAAGTTAAGAAATAAAAAGGCTAATAATGTAAGGTTACAATAGGTTCTATAGGATACTTCGCAGAAAGAAAAATTGCAGAATTGGAGCTTTGCTGAGATATCAGAACAATGACATAGAGTACTTCGCCATGATGAAGAAATATAGCCGTGGGGGCGATATATCCATTTGAATTCCACTCCAAACGGGAAAAAAAGAAATAAAGGTTCATCATCCAACCGTTTAAACGAGCCATAACGGGTCGAACAGGATTTAATGAAGAATCATAACAGTTGCCAGCAAATCGTTGCTAAGTTTCCTTACTTTGTCCATCATGCCATGCATCGAGAATACTTTTTTATAAGTGAGAATTTGAGCATGAAACCTGAGATTAATTCACCTTGAGATCATTTCCTTGTTCCCATACTATTCATTGTAGTCTATGAATTCCTTTCGCACCTGATCTAGCTGACCCAAGCTTGTATGTCAGACGAGCTCAGCACTGCTGAGAAAGTAGTTGAAGAAGTTTTAATTGACTTAATGATTGAGAGAGTCATGTCAAAGCGAGGAGTTTCTATTGGTGTATAGGCATCATCCTTGGGAGCATTTCTAAGTTCCCCCTCCACTACTCGAGCAAGACCATCCCAAATGCCTTCAGAAAGACGATCTAAGGTCAGAAACGTCTTCGCCACTGTGAAGATGATCCCAAGTATCTTAAGTATATCCCACCACTAAGCGGAACAGTGAATCAAGACACTGTACCCAGATACTTCGACTATGCTTTGGTCACTACGTACCTCCCGAAAGGGGTGCACACAGTTCGTGCTGACTAGGATAAGCTCACAACACTGAAATTTAGTGATTTTAACCTTGGAGATCACAAAGTTTACAATATGATAGCCCCGCACAAGTACTTCACTATCACAAAAGGGAGGAACCCAAAGATTGTCCCTCTGTAATGGACCCATAACCTCGTTTAGTCAACCCTCCTTAATGTAATGAAGATTCCTCATTTCGGAAGGCATCAGGAAGTGAATGCATGAGTTAGATTGTTGTTGTCATGCTACCATGGAGGATACTTATGGTTGGACTACCACATCACTATGGATCTGATTCTGATCAATCAGATCATAGGGCTAGGCATGCAGGGCCCTGACCTGGAGGAGTTTTACCCTGGAAAGACCGCAGATCGTGCTCTCGTCCAGTTAATAAAAGATACATATGAAGATGTAGATAAGGGCACGCGAGGCTACATGGTAGCCTCCATCAAGATTGCAGTAGTGCGCCCCAATTTCCAAATGATTGTAGGGAAGTTAGTCTGTAAGAATAGACCCACACAAGTGACTGGATTTATAGTTGACCTCGCAGGGAAGTGCACGGAGCGACTACAAATGAACTGGGTGAAGTACCTTGTAAATCAGCTAGAGCTTAACTGTAGAGAAGTAAAATACCAAGGGTATGAGTTCCACTTTAGTTGGTTTCTCATACTGATCGCTTTCATCGCTTGGGAGATACTAGAAGGTGCCACTTTTCCAGAGATCGAACCCTTCGAACCAATGGCCGCGAAGTTCTATCCATTGTGGTAATCCAACGAAATGAACAAGCAGTGGTAGTCCAATGTCATATTCCACACTTATTACAACCAATTGAAGAATGCAATCCAGTCTACACCATGCCTCACACCAAACACACTTCATAGGTTTAGACCTTTGATCAAATTCTACGTGGACTTCCACTTCACCTATATCACAGTGCGCATTGATGAGCACAAACAACAACTCCAGTCGTACTACAAGTTGACATAAGAAGACTTGGAGCAGATTACCAAGGAATGGTTGGCGGACCTCCTTGTTCTAGCGGACCTTGCTGAAATATCCGACGTGGAAATCCCTGAAGCTATAATGGATACACCTGGACCGATCAAGACTAACATGGATGATGAAGTTCAAGATATCCATAGCACATCCATGAAGACTACTTCGATCTCACCTATGCAGGGAGGTAATGGTGAAGAACTAGGTGGCATAGAGGTTGAGAAAAAAAAAGGTGAGGTTACTCCACCTAGAGAGGAGGAGGATCCCTCTAAGAAAAGGAAGGTCACCCCACCAAATCCATCATCCCGAAAAAAAACTAAGGCCACCCGGACTACGTTTAAGACTACCCTCACACAGGATGACTTCGACTTCTTGATCACTACGTTGAATTATGCCTCACTAGAGATCGCCGAAAGGAAAGAAGTGAAGCAGGAGGAGATATTCAGCTGACTCATGGGTGAACTTCAAGAAGTTCAACAGGCACTCCAGTCAAGTTGAGCCATTTCTACTACGCCCTTAACAACGATAACAACAGGAACAGACGATGAGACCACCCAATTACGCCAGATCATCGAGAAAGTCGAAGCTCACCTTCGACAAGCTCAAGAAGACACAATGTAAGCCACCTAGGCTTTGGCACAAGTAAAAAGCACACTTATATTACAACAGAGGAAGGAAAAATAGGAACAACTTGAATTACAAGTGAAGTGGGAGGAGGAGAAAGCACAATTACAGCAGAGCAAGGACCAATTTCTAGTAGAGCAACTTGACGTATAGGAACGAGTTCACAAAGAACTTCTCTCTATGATGGTCATTGAACTGAAAATTGAAGAACATGTCCCACAATAGGTGGCACAACTTGAAGAATTAATCCAACAACTTCAACAGTGCATTGGAGATATGGAACTTCGTACCGTGACTGAGACTCGCCAACAAGTAAGAGATCTAAGGGAGGCAACTGCTCGTAGTGCAATTGATAGGTTAAAAACCTTGGCTTTGGAATGTAAGCAGCTGAGTTCTAGAAGCACCCAGACTTATGAGAACTTCATAGAGAACCCAAAATTGCAGACATTAGAGGCACAGCTCCAAGAAGCAAAGCAGCATGCAAATACGCTACATGCATAGATGAAGGCCTTGACCCCAGTTGAAAGAATGAAGCAATTTCCATAACAACGCACCGCCCAACAACAGGTATACATGTTGCAACATAAAGTGATGGAAGTCTCTCAATAAATTCAAACACTCCAAGAGAAAACATGCCAATTGTTCAATGAAGTTGAGAGCCAGGCAGCCGAGCTTGAACAGGTTGTCATCACCGCAAAACAGTGCATGGAAGGACAAGTAAACGACGCAGTGATCCAGGAGTTCACTGAGCAAGAGGTTGTTGCACTGCATTAGTTTGAAGTAGCTCATGCCAAGCTCGATACATTCGAAGTGGAGTTGATCAAACCAGAGTGACTCGGGACAAGTCACAGGTGAGTGTTGGGGGCCTGTTGGCCCTTGACCAAGTTTTGAGGAACACTTGGTCATATTTGACCATTTTTGGACTTCGACAACTTGTCGAACATGCAGCACCAGGCAAAGCGGAGATCACGGGATCTCGGCCCACTTTTGGGGCCCTTTTAGGGTTTTGGGTTAATGTAATGGGAAAGGGATGTCAGCCCATGGGTTTACCCATGTTTAGGCCTATTTTGTAAAGTATAAATAAGTAGCTAAGCAATGTAAGAGAGGGAGAGAAGATAAGATAAGTGCTAGTAAAGGCTTTGTGTATATTGTGTGATCGACTTGCAGAGCTGAGTGCAAGTGTTGTAAGTTCTGATTGCATGGATTGTAAGAAGGCTCTGTGATAGATCTACTCAGGGAAGGAGGATCTGGCGAAGCGCGCCTAGATCTCCTATCCTATGCATAGTACAAGTGTGAGATTTTTGTTGTAACCCGATTGACCTAAGCTAATAAATAAGAAGAAGACTTTGTGGACATAGCCCCAGGGTGGGGGTGAACCACGGTAACTCTGTGTGTTGTGCTCCATGCTTTGACCTAATGTGTTCGTTTCTTTCCATGTGTTGTGCTTGATATGATTATGCTATGTGATTTTCTATGATATACTTAGATAGATCCACTTTGCTTTGTGCTTCTTAGATGTGTGGGTATAGATTTGACATATATCAACGTGCTCAGTGCTAGACCTATTTTGCTATTTCTAAGTACTAACTTAACCTAGATCTAAGTGAATGTTGCGGTGCTCTCTGCCATCTGTGGAGTGCCATGAGGGTTAAATACTGATGAATGATATATGATAAAGTTCTTTCTATGAGTAAGAATCACATATCTGTGTCCCAGCTAAGGTTGCAGACACCTGAGTCTTGCAACCACCCCTGCCTCTACCTCGGGTGAGACTTCATCTGCTTCGCAGATGTTACCGAAATGGTCGGTAGTTAGGGTTTTGTTGGATCTATTTCATGTACTATTTCACACGGATGATAATCATTATGAAAATCATGTCTATGGAAGATACCCCATGGGATGATGGGCATCATCATTCTATTATCTTCCTAGAACCTGATACCATAGAGAGTTATCAACGGATTTCAAATCTATCTACTGTTGTTACTATTTCCTTTGTTCATGAAACTATACACGATGTTTTGTATGAAGGGAAATTGGGTAAGATTTCACCCACCATCCCTTTACATATTTCAATTAAACCTGAAGTCGTGGAAAATGTTCACATTGGTGCCTCATGTTCTGTCAATGAGCTCCGAATTTATAAATCTCTTTTCCAAGAATTTTGTGATGCTTTTTCATGGAGTTACAAAGAGATGTCAGGAATTGGTCCAGATATTGTTGTACATGAGATTAAGACTTACTCGGACGCTAAACCCATTTGACAGAGACTGCACCCAATCCATCCACACAAATCTACTACTATTAAACTCAAAGTTGAAAAACTTATTAAAGACAGTTTTGTTCATCCTATGGCTTTGACTCTTTGGGTGTTAATCTTGTTCTAGTTACAAAGAAACAAGGAACGATCCGTGTTTGTGTATATTATAGGGATATCAATACGGCTTGTCCAAAATACAATTATCCAACCCCTTTTGTTGACCAGATCATTGATGACTGTGCCGAGAGTGAACTCTTCTCTTTGATGGATGGTTTCTTCAGCTATAATGAAATAAATATTTTACCTGGGGATCAACATAAAACTGCTTTTATCTTCCCTTGGGGAACCTTCACATACCAAAAACTATCTTTTGGTCTCAAGAAATCCAATGTTACTTTTGAACGCGCTATGTCTTATTCTTTTCATGATATTAATCACATTTACAACCTTACCTAAATGATTTACCAACACATTCCATGGGTCGTCAAGATCACCCGACACATTTATCTGTCATTTTCAGACGCTGTCGCTATTATTGCATGCGATTGAATCCACATAAATGTGTTTTTTGTTTGGAGTCCAAACAACTTCTTGGTTTTATCGTTTCTACACATGGGATTAGGGTGGACCCTTTGAAGGTTGAAGCTATTCTCACTCTGTCTCCTCCTTCTACATTGCGCCAACTCCAAACTTTGCAAGGGAAGGAAATTTTTTTACTTCGATTCATACCCAACTATGCTAGATTAACAAAAGGTTTTACTTGACTTCTTAAAAACGATCAAGATTTTGTATGGGACAACACTGCCAACAAAGCCTTTGAATCTTTGAAACTTTCCTTAATCCGTACACCACTCTTATTTCCACCTAATTATAGTAGAGATTATTTTTTATACTTATCTACTTCAGACTCTACCATCGCTATGGTTCTATTCCGAGAGGATGATTCACATGATGAAAATGTCATCTACTATTTGATTCAGAGTCTCATCACCACCGAAACCAAATATTTGCATGTGGAGAAACTAGCCTTGAAACATTTTCGTCATTATATCTTGTTACATATAACCACAGTCATTTCCAATTGCAGCCCTATGCAACACATCCTTACTCGACAATTGATGGGGGGGAAATACTCCAAATGGATAGTCATTATCTAGGAGTTTGATTTGGAATTTGAGTGTGCCAAATAAAATAAATCTTTGGTTTTTACCGAATTGATATGTGACCTTCCCTCTACTGAGAATAAAACTGTGGAAGAGGACTCCTTTCTTGATGAGTCTCTCTTTCTAATTAGTTTTGATGACATATGTCATGCAGACATTATAATTTATCTCCAAAACCAAACTTTCCAGCCCAATCTTTCTAGTGTGGATCGTCATCATATTCGGTATCAATCTCATCAATACATTATTCTTGGTGATACCATTTACCATTGTGGTATTGATTCGATATTTCAACGATTCCTAACCTATGATGAAGTTGATAAATATTTGAATGAATGTCATTCTGGAGCATGTGGCGGTCATATGTCTGGGTATGCCACTTCCCAAAATATCTTACGAGCCGATTACTTCTGGACTTCATTGTTTAAGGATTGTATTATTTCTATCCAGAAAAACCATGCTTGTCAAACATATAAAAATAATATTCGATCTCATCCTTATCCTCTTTACCCTGTAGTTTTCATTGCTCCATTCACTAAATGGGGCATTCACTTCATGACATGTCACCCTCACTCAATCGAGGGGCATGGATACATCATCGTAACCATGGATTATTTCACTAAATGGGTTGAGGCGATGCCTACATTTGATAACACTGATAAAATTGCAATTTTAATTATATTCAATCATATCATTACTAGATTTGGTGTCCCTCAAGACATTGTCGCTGACCATGGTAGTAATTTTTTTAATTTCATGATGTCTGAACTTACCGAGAAGTTGGGTCTTCGACATGAAAACTCAACAACTTACTATCCACACGCTAATTTCCAGGTTGAAGCAATTAACAAATTTCTTACTACTATGCTTTGATGGATGATAGGAATTCACAAGTCAAGCTGGCTTATGATTCTCTTCTTGGAATTATGGTTCTATCAGACATGTGTTAAATCTTCCGCAGGGTTCACACCTTTCCAGTTAGTATATGGTATTGAAGTTATTTTACCGATTGAATGTGAAATACCATCTTTGAAACTAGATGTGGAAATTCTCCCTAACACCTCAACTTAAGAGGAACGTCTCTTGTATTTGATGCAATTATACGAGACTCGCTATGATGTTTCCTTAGTCATTGAAACTCAAAAAAAAGAATGTCAAAGCTCAATATAACAAGCATGTCAAACTATGTCTTTTTTCTGAGGGTAATTTAGTTCTTCTTTATGAACATGATCGTGACTTATTAGGGGCCGGTAAATTCAAGCCCATGTGGTGTGGCCCTTATATTGTGAAACAAGTGTTGGAGAAAGGGGCTTATGAGCTGGTAGATTATGATGAAATTCCTTTGAGTGAACCTAGAAACAGGATTTACTTGAAGAAGTACTATGCTTAAACTATTTTTGCATGAGTGCTGTGTATTTTTAGTGTACTATACCATAGTGTTTTTTTTTCATTTTTTTCTTACTTTTAGCTTCTTACCTTGCACTATGCTTGGTTTCTAGATTTCAGTGTCTTTGATACCCTATATCGGCTTTGTTGATGGTTCTATCTGTAGTACTCTAAACCTAGTGTCTGTTGCATGGGAAATCTATACACCTATAGATGATTTGATCAGTCTACACAGTGTTTGCCTTGGTCGTGCAACTAATAATATCACGTAATATAGTGAAGTTATCGAATTATTAACTAGCATCATCTAATTTGGAATATTTAATCTTATTGTACGAATCGATTCACAATTAGTAGTGTTGAAGTTAAGTAACATTTACTCCATCCAAAGTCATACTTTGTTAAGTGTATACTTAAGAATTCACCTCTTGGAAAGACATTTTGATTATATCGAATATCAACATATTCCTAGAAATATCAACATATTCCTAGATGTCTAAACACATTGATAGATACATTGGCTAATTATATGTTAGACAGACATTTGACACATTTATAAATCCAAACACACATTTTAAAAAGACAAGTAAGATGGTAAGGACTTTATATTAATAACGATAAAAGTTACAAAAATTGTTTTTCCAATGACCAAAATATCAAAAAGTGAAGCTCATGGCTTCATGTACAAAAGAATCAAGGATGTTGTTCATTGTAGAAAACAACTTCCCATGCACTCTACGGAGCAGTCGACCAATAGATGCAGATACGCAACCTGTATGGTGTTGATAGTGCCTAGGAAGTTTTTCCACCATGTCATCAAGGATATTCATGGTTAATCCCTCTAGGTTTTGCTCAATCACCATGATATCTGCAATGACCACTCTTGCTACAACACTTCTCTCTCCTCGCCTCTGAATGGGAGATGATATCATAGGATGACAAGGTGCCACATTTGCATTATTGACAGAACTTGATTATTCTTGAACAAATGACACAAAAAACATTTTACATAATTAAAATATCAAAAACATCATATAATAAAAATTTCCTTCTTACCTATGCCTCCCCACTGAGATCCCTCAGGAAATAGTGAACATATCTAATGCTCACCTTGACACTATGTTTTTCCTTAACATAGAAAATCTAAACATAGTAATCCATGGGTTCTCCTCCACCCCTTCTTCCCTAGAGTGATACCCGAGAGCCTCGGTGAGATAAACACGCCAAAAAGTAAATGCCATCTATATCCAATGTGAGTGTATGCATACCCACGTGAAAGGCTTGTTCGTTCACATCCCACATGTGAACCATATACTCTAGCAATCTCATTTGGGATCTCATGCCACAAATTTTGAAGAACTTGAGTAATCCACATTGCCTAAGTGCCATAACTGTTCTCGAGTCATTCCCATAAAAATAGTCTTCTTCCTCATGCTATCATTCTCTCCACTCGAGCATTTTGACCAAGGAAAACCTACCAAGTAACATCAAAAGAGGATTAGAATCATAACAAATCAATTCTTGGAAGTTTTCCTAGCTCATTTTATCTTTTCAAAAGTTTAGTTGTGGTTGTTGCAGGCCTTTACTTTCATGTAGATTGATCTCATCACACCCTTTCTTTGAGCCCCCTTAAAAATCGACCCAAACTAAAAAATAAACCAATAAAAAAAATTTAAAACCATGAAAAGATAAATAGGAAGATGATTACCTTTTTGATGGAGACGGTTTGCGAAATGATCCACCAGGTGCTCCATAATTGATAGTTGAAATTTGGGAGAAAAAGAGGGTGTTGGGCACTATTTGGGTGAAATTGAAAAATGAAATGGTAAATGGGTTGTTTTGACCTTTTTCATTGTTTTTTACCATATTTTATTGCAAAATTAAATTATTTTTTATATTTTACCCATGCCCTAAAGTCTAACCAACTTTGCAAAGTGTTTTCTTTTATAGATTGAAAGTTCTAAGGATGAGACGTTTGGCAGGGGTCCAACATTTTTTATTGTTTTTGTGTGTTTTTATTATGAACATATGTTTTTAGGGTTAGTCTTAATTCTTTCTCATGCTCATGAAACCATCAGAATGCAATCGAGTAATATTTTGTCATTTTTTCGAACTCGCATTGGTAATACAAAAAATGAATCAAATGGAGTATCCTTTAAGCTCTTTTCAAGATCCCTAAATATGAAAAGATAGTCGAGAGACCTTGTTATTTTCACGCTTGTAAAATTATTTGATGAAAATGTCTGATGAGTAGCAGATTATCTCTTTTTTGGTATCATCAGACTATCTTACGAAAATAGACTTTATGGAGTTTTCTTTAAGTGTTTTTCAAACTCTCTAAACATGAAAAACCCCTAAGTTTTATTTCTTTGGACTCATTAAATAAACATTGAAAGACCCATATGGGATCGAGCCACTCCTTATTAGGGTTAGTTTAAAATAATTTGACGGACTCGTCTGAAGGATGAGATTCCATCACAAGAATATGTTATCCTCCTGAAGCTTGTGTAAAAATAAAGAGGTACTCGCCAGAAATGGTGGGGGGAAATTGGGAAAGAAATGTGTCGTTGTACTATGTTAGTGGTAGTAAAGTCGCTATTGAACATGAAACCCCCCTTCATCATTGTATCCGAGTTGGGAAATCCATTTGTCTCTCGTTTGACCATCCACAAGTTCATATGTTGGGTCCTCCTTTGATTCAATGCTTCCAAGAAAATTGTCATGATGTTCATATGTTCAAGAGAATTCAAACCTAAAGAAACCTTCTATTGAGTCAGACATCTACAATTATAAATTTTTTACCATGTCATCCTTCCCTGAGTCATTTTTGAATCGCTTCATACTCTGATCTACTCAAATCTGTTACATATTTCACATCATTGATGGGGGATACATGAAGGCCCTCCTATGATGAGTCTTTTCCTATCGAATTCAACTCATTATCTGGAAACATGACTTAGAAATCACAAAGTACCTTGGAGCTTGCATGCCTTAATGGCAGGTTTCCTCTCTTTCAACAATGGGTTCACATCATTGGCCCCTGACTAGAAGATTCCATCGAGGGTTCGAATTCAACTCATTCATTCAAACTCGTTGGATTTTAGTAGGAGTACCTTGGGAGTCATTAACATCAATGGTGATTTCCCTTGCACTTGTTAATGGTTTTCATTAATGACCGATAATCAAGTGGTGTCTACCATGTTCAACTTCGACACCTGTAATCACATGGCTAGATTCGTACTTAGAAACGGCGGAATTGAAGACCCTATATCTCATTGTATTGGTCCAGGTTGTGAGGGAGTATTCATAAGTTTGTATTGACACATAGATCCACTATGTATGTCTCATGGCTATGTCTGAAATTGAATTCCTTAAGAGCATAGATCCATAATATATTTCTTGTGGCTATGCTGAATCATGATTATATGGATCCACAATGTATGTCTAGTGTTCATGATTAACTTGACACTTATGATAGTGTCACTTGTAGTCTAAGTATGGGAATGACTACCTCAGAATATGGTATATTATTATGTAGATGCTTGGTTTTCTGAAGGTTCCTGATCAATGCGCTCCTTGTTTTCAACACAAACATTATGTAAAGTATTTCAGCTATCACAGGTTCCAACTTCATACCTTGTGGGGAATTCTATTGCACATTATTTTGGTCACCCGAGTTATCAACTGATGACATGTTCTTAATTCACTTCCATGTTCCTTGAAAATATTAAAAGAGACTTTCTCCAAGAGAAAAGTGGCTTGATTTTCCTCCCTAAAAAACTATGACAGGGATGGTCATCGCACCCTACACTATGCTTGGGGTGCGACAATGCTTGATTGTCACACTCTACACTAAATATGTATTGTGGCATCATCATAGGCTTCCTATGCATAGGGTGCGATGATGCTTAAGCAAGGGAAAAGTCAAAATTCACAAATGTTCTAGAAGGGAATCTTCTAGAATATGAGGTGGCCTTCGATTGGTTTGGATCTTACTCTCTTATTTGATTTAGTGGGATCATCTTAATATCCTCATCCATCCCTCTTTAACTCTATATAAAGAAGGATCTCTCATGGAAAAGGCTAAGATTTGAATATGCATGAAGAGTTCTGCTACAGATTATACTTATAGCTTTGCTTTATCTCTCTAAGTTAGATTGTGGATCTTCTTCATCAAAGGAATTGGAGAAAAGGTGTGTGTGTTGGAGAAAAGAGCCATTGAAATGGATCTTGCAACATTAAGGCATGGGTTGTATTCTCCACTTTCCATTTTCATATAATGCAACAACACATTTATTCCCTATAAAGGTGTCTTGGATTTTATTGTATAACTCCTCGATTTTATACATAGAATTCATTGGAATATATATATATATATATATATATATATATATATATATATATATATATCTTTGTTCCCTCTCTCTTTGTTGGTTTGTTCTTCTTAAAAAAGGTTCACCATCCCACAAATATAAAGATGAAGCAACAAGGATGACACTAGCGAGGATCAAGCGTCATTTAAAAGGTATTTCACTCGTTCCTCTCTGAACTAGTTTATATGATAATGAATTCTATGGTGAATTTTTTATTCTTTCTTGTTTTGTTCTAGCTTCAGGTGGAATTTAGAGAGATTAGTGTGTGTCCGCACTTACTGATTTTTCTGATAACATGAGCACAAGTGATGCTTCATATCATCAAATTCTCATTTTTTTTTCCTCCCTCCATGCAAATGTTTCCTTGCCACCACCCTTGGTCACTTGGTTGAGGGCCCATGCAATAAGGGAGAATCCCGACACAAACCGACAGTAGAAGTTGGCAAGCCCAAAAAAGATACAGAGATTGGTAAGTGTGGTCAGGGTTGGCCAATCATGGATGAATTGGATCTTAACTGGATCCACATGTACCCCATTCTCATCAACAATGTAGCCCAAGTATTGGACCATGTTCAATCCAAAGGATCATTTTCCAAGTTGGCATATAGCTTGTGTTGCCGCATAGTACTTAAAATGTGTTGAATATGTTACATGTGTTCGTCCCACGTTCTACTAAAGATGAGGATGTTGTCCAGATATAATACCACAAACAATTTGGTGAAGGGTCTCAATACATCATCCATCAACCACATGAAAGTTTTTGGTGAATTTTTTAAGACAAAGGGCATGATGATCGATTTGAAGAGACCTTCTTTAGATTTGAATGTTGTCTTCCATAAATCAGTCAGTTCTATGGGAACCTGGTGGTAGCCAGACTTAATGTTAACCTTTCTAAAGAACTTTTCCCCCTTGAGTTGGTCAAGAAGGTCATCAATGAAGGAAATTAGGTACCATTTCCTTACTGTGATCTTGGTTATTTCTCTATAATCATGCAGAGCCTCCAGGTCATGTCTTTCTTCTGCACCAGTACAATCGAGATTCCACAAGGAGAGGAGTTGGATCGAATGTTCCCCTTTTGAATAAGCTCTTGGATTTGGTGCCTGATTTCATCATTTTTCATTAGTGAATGACGATAGGTTGGTGCATTGGGTAAAGGTTCACCATAGTTTAGATCAATTGGATGCTTGACTTGAGAGTGCATCAATACTTTGGTGGGTCAGGAGTAGATGTCTATGTTCTCTTCCACAGTCATATCTACTTTCTTCTACTATAATGAGAGGCTCTATGTAGAGGTCATGGATGTGGTCGTGACCTTATGTTCACTGTTGATGCAAACCCACACCTTCACCCATGGCTTGTGTGACCTCCTGGCCTAGGATCATTCACATGGGGGTTGAATCAGCTCTCGGATCCCTGTTGGATCCTCTTTTAATGTTCATAAGCCCTTAATTTCCTTCTGCAAGTCGTACAAATACCCACGATCACTTTTCTCTAAGCCCCCCCCCCTTTATCTTTTAAATCAAATTTGGGCACTAGCCCATTTTCTTTCGCAAAAATCGCATATGACCGTAGGCTAGGACCATGCACTAACCAAAAGGTTCTACTTCGATGCTCTGGAGCTTCAATATTCAAATGTTTCAAAACCACTGCACCCTAATTCCTCCAAACTTTTGAATTCATGAACTCTCAAACTAGTCCCAAGATTGATGTTCTACACCCCGTGCAAAGATCTATGGCTCATAAGAACTCTAGGGCTCCAGGATTCGGACATTCTCTCTGGTCCAACACACTTTACCTGTGAAATTGCGAACACCTGAATTTCGTCATAGATCAATGGTCTGTTCTTACTTCGAGATCTAGGCTTTGGGACTTCTTCAACCTAAATAAATGCCTCCTCCTAAATTGTTGAACATATCAATGACTTAGGGATCGATGATCTGACTCCATTCTAGATATATGGTCTAGAATTACTCTGGGCTTCGATACTTCAGAGCTTTTCAAAAATTTCAAAAACAACTTTTTGGAGTACTAAACTATGAACACGTGAAGGTTTTTTATCAATGGTCCACACATCCTCGCCAATGGACGGTCGAGATGGACTCTGGCCTTTAGGACTTCGGGGATTTCTATCCCAAGACAAATTTTCCACACAAGCTCTCAAGATGCTAAATTTTGAATAATAGACAATCTACTGACACATACACCTAACGCCAAGAGTCAGGATCTACTCTAGGCTTTAGGACTTCAGGACTTTGTTCCATTTGTACATCAATTCCCAAATTCTCCTGGACTGTCGAAATTTTGAACCACGCTCGATCTATGAACACGTGTACCTATAAACGACAACCAAGATGCACTCATGGATTCATGAATTTTTCCTCCTCCACTACACACACTTAAAAACTATCGAAGCAATGAAGTTTGAAGGACTTAAATGGTTAACGATCATGCTCCTTTATTAGATCTGATGGCTTGTGATATTTGCGCTCAAATCCGATGGATGGGATCTGATCTCTTCTCCTAAGTGCTCCTCCTCTCATATGGGGTTGGTATAACGACCCATATCAAACCTTACAACCAATCCAATCGTTGTTATGGATCCTCCTCCATGGGTCTTCTTCCTTCCAATGAAGGGTTTATCAAATTCTTAAAGGCTGGACCTTTGATCTTCTTTCGTAGGGATGACTCCTTGGCCTCTTATTGCATCGCACCTCCTGAGCGTCTTCAACACTTCATTTCAAATGTGAGCCCACACTTAAACTTCTCCTACAGTCTAAGACTTAGACTATTCTCCGACACACACTTGTGTTATCTCTCCTGAACTTGTAATTGCTCGAACTTCATAGGTGCTTGGCCCTTTTTTATTTCAACAAATTCTTGTACCCTCCTGGTACCCATTCTCTTCCTCCTTATCTTTCAACTCTTTAGTTTCAAATGGTTTAGTCCATTTGTTCTTCTCATATGATCTCTTGGTTTTCTTGACACTCTGCACTCTTTCTCCTAATATTTTGAACACTATCAGAGTGTTCCTTTACCAACCTCCTAGTTGTCTATGCTCTTCCTCTGAGCTTTACCAAAAATTTATCAATATGTCAGCTTCATGCACTCCTTGCTATTTCCTCCTAAGTCTTTGGCTTTCTCTATGAAGACTTGCACTATTTCTCCTGATCTTAACCTTTGGGTGTGCCCACTTGGAAACCTTCTCACATAAATCCTAAATGCATTCTTGTGCACTCCTTACGCTGGTTCTTAGAGTATTCAGTAACTCTGGTGTGCACTCCTTGTACTATTATCCCCTTTATATTTTACACTTCTTTGAGTGTAGGCACACTCCTTCGCTCACTCTATGCACTTCTTGCACTATCCCTTCTGAGCTTGTAACGTGTTCTCATGTGCCCCCCTAGCACACTATTCCTGAACTTGAAACTGATTTCTTGCGTAGTCCTTGCACTAGCTTCTCATAGTTTTCAGTAACTCTGGTGTGCACTCCTTGCACTAGCCTTGAAAGCCCAGAACACTTAAAAACTCACACAGATAGAAAAGTCTATATATTCATGCAAATGGAGAATACATGAACTAACAACATTCATAAATATACACAATAAACTCATTCATAAAAACACATTCATTCACATAGAACACACATACAGAAACTCATATGAAGGGAAATCAACTTTTGTATTAAAACTGAATGATCTTTACAATGTTTACTAGACTGGAATGCAACATAGTCTCATCTATTTATCTCCTCTCCTCTCTTCTCTTACATGTTATCATCTTCCTCTAATGAAATCGCAATACAATTGATCTTTTTACATAAGAGGGGATTCTTGAGCCTTCATCCACCTGCCTACATTAATATTACAATTAAATTGACATGTAGTCTAAATCAGATCTAGATATATCTACCTGTCATTCATTAAAGGAGAATTTACATGCAACCTATACAACTAAAGTGACTCATCGTTCCTCGAGCCTTAAAATATTAAATTTACATGAAATTGGATATTTAAACTAAAAAATGAGAAAGTTGGTACTTTTCTCTTCTCGTGATCCGCTCCCTCCTTCTGCATGATGTGTTGGGTGATGACACATTGTTGATTTGGAGTGATGCTCCTGCATCAGTTGTGAGAAAAAATAACAAATAAGATGAACTTCCTGGTCTATGAAATGAACTTACTACATTTCTTAGCAGATATTAAAGAAATAGCGGTAGGTGTCATTACCTATGGTATCCTGTACAATTGCCTACCCAAAGTGATAATAACATTGTGGGGTCTAGACTCATACATAACTTGTCACTTCCACAAATATGGCTAGCCTAACAAAAAATAAAAAACTTCGAGGGCAATAATATTACACAATGCATCATATTTTAAGGGCTTGATGTCATAGGGAATATAACAATGTTGAATGACGAAGAGATCTCTTCCTTGGCAGATCCAGCTAATGGTGTAGCGATACGAGTGCATTGTAATTGGAAACTCCATCTACTTGATGACCTCTACTGAGATCATATTCTTATGAATTTTACTATCGAAAATGAAATGAAGTGGATCCCCCTTTACCCACATATGTGAGTAAAAAAGGTGTTCCCCTTCCTCTGGTTCTTCTAGTTTGCTTGCTGGACTTTTGTGGTAGCGAAAATGCCATTGGGTTTGACATAGATAATCCAATTTCCTATTTATGGATTTTATTTGGAGTCAGAATCTTCCTCGAACTCGGAAGCTTTCAACTCGACCACCAGTGACTGCTTGGAGTAACATTCTTCAGTGTTGTGCCAAGGTATTTAATGATATTCACACCACTTACATGTGTCCTTCTTTGACTTATCATTACCCTTATTGGGTTGCAGATTGGATTCATTATACAAAGAGTATCCATCTTTTCTCTATCCCCTTTTTTTTGGGTTGGGGCTGCCTTTTCCCTGCTTCGGCTGTAAGAACATTGCAGATCCAAACTCTCTCCTTTTCTACTTAAATTTTTTCTCAATCTTGACAACATATCTATAAGCCGCACCTAATAATGCGATGTCCAGAAAACCCATTTCCATTTTAATATATCTATGTAGAAAGTTGTGATATTTGAGCACCGGATGTCATTTAGAGTATTTGATGCCCAATTTGGTGCGCAGGGTATGGAAAAAATTGTTGAAATCTGGTATTCTCTGGTCCCTTTCCTGACACAACATGGTCCATCATGTGTACTAGTCCTTGTAGCTTCCAACAATGTAGTAGTGTTATTTAATGGCACCCCTAAAGGAATCCCATGTGGGGGAGACCACAAATATTGCATATTCCTATGTGGACCTTTCCTTAGAGTAATTATCCCACCAGTCCTTAACATGGGGGATGACCATGAGGAGTGAAAAAGTATTATTTTCCCTATCGGAAAAATACCCTTCGAGCATATTCATAATTCAACCATTTATATAAATAATTTCAATATATCATTCCTTCAAATAATGGAATATAAAAATTTACTTGTACCTTGAAGGGGGTTGTGTGGCTGCTTGATGAAGATGCATCTCCTGTGGGAAGCCACCGAATGATCTGTGCAAAGTTGTCCATCATTTCATTCCTTTGTCATGCAAGGGATTCATTGAGAAACAATTTAAA
This sequence comes from Picea mariana, assembly GCA_032191745.1. Lineage (NCBI taxonomy): Eukaryota > Viridiplantae > Streptophyta > Pinopsida > Pinales > Pinaceae > Picea > Picea mariana. The sequence goes on along the minus strand of JASDQU010755107.1, from coordinate 45,779 downwards.
ATGATCTCCTAGTCTATCATATTTCTTCTCATACCCCATGAGTTGTTGTTGGGATCGGCGAGCCCCATCTTGCAAAGGATCGACTGGTTCAAGTCCCAACTTCTTGTACCCAAATCTTGTCGGGGGGATGCACAAAGAAAAACAAATGAAGAGAAGATCACTTTGATACCATTAATCCATATTTATGACTAGGAAAAAATGAATAACATATTGAATACAATAACATAGAGATATGGATAACAACAACAGATATCTAGTGAACAATAACTTCTATTGAAAAAATATAACAGGCTGAAAATGTAAAACTGCAGAACTGAAAAAAACTTGCTCGAATGGAGGTAGTTATCTCTAAGAAGATATGTGGCTGCTACGCACATTCATCTAAGATGAATAATTACAATGAGGCTCCAAAGGCATTTTTAACATTACTCATGAATTCTTTTGTTCCAGAGTTTGTGTTTTAAGGCTATAAAACACACCGTCTAGGCATCCAAAAATGATAATACTTTTAAAACAAAGAAACAAAGAAAACTAGATCAGATTCAGTTTCTCAACTGTCTCTGTCTTTCTTCCCTTTGTTCTTGGATGGTTATGTCACGTTCAATCGCTGCCCACGATCATTCTAATTCGGTTCTATTTGTTGCAGTTTGTAAGATGGTGTTAAATAGGTTCAATGCAATGCTAGTTTGATCTTGTAAACCAGGTTCTACGTTTGGTTGTCTTCCGTTAGGGACTGCCATGGGTGATTGATTTTTTATATTTTTATAAAAAGGGTTTTTTATAAGTTTGTTACTTCAGACATTCGGGTAAGATATTGATAAAACAACTTTAAAACTTAAAACATAAAATGAAGACACAAGTAAGGCCGTTTCCTGGTTCAGTGACAATTATGAAATTGTAAAACAATGAAACATGACACAGAGAAATATAAGGCTTTAATATGGAAAGAATCTTATATTTCCATTACAATAAAGAAAGGGACGCTGGTTTTCTAACAAAAGAAAATATTAAGGAACATAAGGTTACACATCTTAAAATTATTGAAGTAATTCCAGAGGAAAAAATGTAACACATTCAACATCCAAACCAGCCTGATACTATAAACAATAATTTGCATATAATTCCAAATTGATTCACTTGCTAGAAATGCACAATAAGAGGAAGATTTAACAAATGAAACTAGAGAAGGATAGAAACATAGTCACTGAATGACAAGATCCAGAATCTTGTTGTGAATGATATTCTGATAAACTTTAAAGATGATCGTATAAAATTGTCTTTTTTCAAAATTTCTGAAGCCCTGTTTCAGCCTCACAAAATCATATTTATACATTTCTGTCCAAAATTTCTGTTGGTAACTAACCAACTTCCTAATCTTTCAGTTGTAATTACAAAATACTAAAAATACAAATATTTACAAAGTTTTAACTCTGAGTAGAAAAACTTTCTTTATCTGCTTCGGTTGCTTGAATATGTTTTTCTAAAAAGTTCACCAAAGCCTTAGGAGCCTCGGGTATCTTGCTTTCTTGAAAGGAGAAGAAACTTCTTTGTAATCCTGGCAACTGGTTTGTAATTGCTTTCTCTG
>JASDQU010755107.1:22918-36473 GCA_032191745.1 Picea mariana | reverse complement strand
TGAACTATTGAATTTCAAATAATAAACAATCTACTAACACATACATCTAATGCCAAGAGTTAGGATCTACTCCAGGCTTCGGGACTTCAGGAATTTATTCCATTTGTGCATCAACGCCCAAATTCTCCTAGACCGTCGAAATTTCGAACCATGCTCGATCTGTGAACAAGTGAACCTACAATTGATGACCAAGATGCACTCATGGATTCATGAATTTTTCCTCCTCCACAACACACACTTAAAAACTATCGAAGAAACGAAGTTTGAAGGACTTAATTGGTTAACGATCATGCTCCTTTCTTAGATATGACGGCTTGTGATCTTTGCACTCAAATATGATGGATGGGATCTGATCTCTTCTCCTAAGTGTTCCTCCTCTCATATGGGGTTGGTATAATGACCCATATAAAACCTTACAACCAATCCAACTGTTGTTATAGATCCTCCTCTATGGGTCTTCTTCCTTCCAATGAAGGATTTATCAAATTCTTAAAGGATGGACCTTTGATATTCTTTCGTAGGGATGACTCCTTGGCCTCTTATTGCATTGCACCTTCTGAGCATCTTCAACACTTCATTTAAAATGTGGGCCCACTCTTGAAATTCTCCTACAGTCTGAGACTTAGACTATTCTCCGACACACACTTGTGTTATCTCTCCTGAGCTTGTAATTGCTCGAACTTCATAGGTGCTCGGCCCTTTTTTATTTCAGCAACTTCTTGTACCCTCCTATTACCCATGCTCTTCCTCCTTATCTTTCAACTCTTTAGTTTCAAATGGTTCAGTCCCTTTGTTCTTCTCATATGACCTCTTGGTTTTCTTGACACTCTGCACTCTTTCTCCTGATATTTTGAACACTATCAGAGTGTTCCTTCACCAACCTCCTAGTTGTCTATGCTCTTCCTCTGAGCTTTACCAACACTTTATCAATGTGTCATCTTCGTGCACTCCTTTCTATTTCCTTATAAGTCTTTGGCTTTAAAGACTCACCTACACACTCCTTGCAATTTCTCTATGAAGACTTGCACTGTTTCTCCTGATCTTAACCTTTGGGTGCACCCACTTGGAAACCTTCTCACATAAATCCTGAATGAGTTCTTGTGCACTCCTTACACTGGTTCTTAGAGTCTTTAGTAGCTCTGGTGTGCACTCATTGTACTAGTCTTCCCTTTATATTTTACACTTCTCTGTGTGTAGGCACACTCCTTCGCTCACTCTATGCACTTCTTACACTATCCATTCTGAGCTTGTAACTTGTTCTCGTGTGCCCCCCTAACACACTCTTCCTGAACTTGAAACTGATTTCTTGCATAGTCCTTGCACTAGCTTCTCATAGTTTTCAGTAACTTTGGTGTGCACTCATTGCACTATCCTTGAAATCCTAGAACACTCAGAAACTCACACAGATAGAGAAGTCTATATATTCATGCAAATGTAACATACATGAACTAACAACATTCATAAATATAGATAGTAAAATCATTCATAAAAACACATTCATTCACACATAACACACATACAAAAACTCATATGAAGGGAAATCAACTTTTGTATTAAAACTGAATGATCTTTGTAATGTTTAAAAGACTAGAATGCAACATAGTCTCATCTATTTATCTCCTCTCCTCCCTTCTCTTACATGTTATCGTCTTCCTATAATGAAATCTCAATACAATTGATCTTTTTACATAGGAGGGTATTCTTTAGCCTTCGTCCACCTGCCTACATTAATATTACAATTAAATTGACATGTAGTCTGAATCAGATCTAAATATATCTTCCTATCATTCATTAAAGGATACTTTACATGCAGCCTATACAACTAAAGTGACTCATCCTTCCTCGAGCCTTAAAATAATAAATTTACATTAAATTGGATATTTAAACTAAAAAAAGAGAAATTTGGCGCTTTTCTCTCCTCATGATCCGCTCCCTCCTTCTGCATGATGTGTTGGCTGATGACACATTGTTGAGTTGGAGCGATGCTCCTGCATCATCTGCGAGCACAAATAACAAATAAGATGAACTTCCTGGTCTATGAAATGACCTTACTGTATTTCTTAGCAGATATTAAATAAATAGCGGTAGGTGTCGCTACCTATGGTATCCTGTACAATTTCCTACCCAAAGTAATAATAACATTGTGGGGTCTAGACTCATACATAACTTGTCACTTCCACAAATATGGCTTTCCTAACAAAAAATAACAAACTTCGAGGGGAGTAATATCACAAAATACCTCATCTTTTAAGGGCTTGATGTCATAGGGAATATGACAATGTTGGATGACGCAGAGATCTCTTCCTTGGAAGATCTAGCTGAAGGTGTAGGGATACAAGTGCATTGTCATCGGTAGCTCCATCCGCTAGATGACCTCTACTGAGATCATATTCTTATGAATTTTACTATCGACAATGAAATGAAGTGGATCCCCCTTTACCCACATATGTGAGTAAAAAATGTGTTCCCCTTCCTCTGGTTCTTCTGGTTCGCTTGCTGGACTTTTGTGGTAGAGAAAATGCCATTGGGTTTGACATAGATAATCCACTTTCCTATTTATGGATTTTATTTGGAGTCAGAATCTTCCTCGGTCTTAGAAGCTTTCAACTTGACCACCAGTGACTTCTTGGAGCGACATTCTTCAGTGTTGTTCCAAGGTATTTTATGATATTCACACCACTTAGATGTGTACTTCTTTGAATTTTATTACCCTTATTGGGTTACAGATTAGATTCATTCTCCTAAGAGTATCCATATTTTCTCTATCCCTTTTTTTTTGGGTTGGGGTCACCTTTTCCCTACTTTGGTTGTGAGAACATTATAGATCCAAACTCTCACCTCTTCTACTTAAATTTTTTCTCAATCTTGACAACATATCTATAAGTCGCACCTAATGATGCGATGTCCAGAAAATCCATTTCCATTTTAATGTACCTATGTAGAAAGCTGCAATATTTGAGCATCTGATGTCATTCAGAGTATTTGATGCCCAATTTGGTGCACAGGGTATGGAAAAAATTGGTGAAATATGGTATTGTCTAGTCCCTTTCCTAACACAACATGGTCCATGTTGTGTACTAGTCCTCGTAGCTTCCAACAATGTAGTAGTGTTCTTTAATGGAACCCCTAAAGGAATCCCATGTGGGGGAGACCACAAATATTGCAGATTCCTCTGTGGCCCTTTCCTCAGAGTAAGTATCCCACAAGTCCTTAACATGGGGGATGACCTTAAGGAGTGAAAAAGTATTATTTTCCATATTAGAAAAATACCCTTCAAGCATATTCAACCATTTATATAAATAATTTTAATATATCATTCCTTCAAATAATGGAATATAAAAATTTACTTGTACCTTGAAGGGGGTTGTGTGGCTACTTGATGAAGATGTGTCTCCTGTGGGCAGTCATCGAATGATCTATGCAAAGTTGTCCATCATTTCGTTCCTTTGTCATGCAAGGGCTTCATTGAGAAACAGTTTAAAATGATCTCCTACTCTATCATATTTCTTCTCATACCCCATGAGTTGTTGTTGGGATCGATGAGGCCCATATTGCAAAGAATTGACTATTTCAAGTCCAACTTTTTGTACCCCAATCTTGTTGGGGACATGCACAAAGAAAAAAAAATGAAGAGAAGATCATTTTGATACCATTAATCTATATTTATGACTAGAAAAAAATGAATAACATATTGAATACAATAACACAAAGATATGGAGAACAACAATAGATATCTAGTGAATAATAACTTCTATTGAAAAAAGATAACAGGCTGAAAATGTAAAACTACAGAAATGAAAAAAACTTTCTCGAATGGCGGTAGTTATCTCTAAGAAGAGATGTGGATGCTACGCACATTCATCTACGATGAATAATTACAATGAGGCTCCAAAGGCATTTTTAACATTACTCATGAATTCCAAAACCCTAGACATACAAAAACCTAAGCCTAAGAGATGAAATGACAAAATTTATGTGGGCCTTGATGGGTAATTTGGTACCTCAACTTCCCGGGGTTGTAACTTTTGCATACGATCTTCGTTTTAGGCGTTTGATATCTGTTGGAAAGGTATTTTGGACAACGACACATTATTCCATCAAAATCTAGTTCGATATATAGTTTTACTATGGCAAGCCCAAAAAATGTTTTTTAGAGCCCCAAAACAACCTCGGAAGTAAAAAAAGATATGATGACATGAAAAATTCCAAAATAATCAAATTGGATTAGGTGGGAGGACACCAATATCCACCTGGAAGCTATGTAGGGATTTGGAAAGACCTGGATGTGAAGAACCCACAATTACAAATAATTATAAAAGAACGTGATGAACTAAAAATTGTCAAGATGATCTAGTTGGAATAGGTGGGTGGCCACCAATATCCACTTGGATCAGTCCTCCCCTCTTAGGAATAAATGGTCTCCTTTCATTGAGTTCCCCCATAAGTTGGGGAACTTTCTGCTGAATCTAGCCCCAGGTGAGCCACTTTCCTTGGTGCAAGAGTTCCCTACCTTGACAACCCGATAAATATGGATCCTTTGATGGTGAGTTCCCTTGACCTCTATGTCCACTATATGATCAATGTATTCTTGTTCCATGTAGGCAGGGTTGAGCTCTGTTTCTTTCAATTGTTATGTAATCTATATGGTGTCCAATAATGGTGGAAAATATGGCCGAAGGAGGTCCACATTGAATACTAGGTTCAATCCAAGGAATGGGGGACTGTTGATCTCAAAAGAATTTTCACCCACATCCTTGGTGATGGTGTAAGGACCATAGAGAAGGGGACATATTTTTTGATGGAGCCGCTATATCCCACCCAAAACTTGTGCAGTACACGATATTGATCATGACACTACTTGTACTTAGCATTGTTTTTTTGTAAAATATCATGGACCGGCCGATGGATGTGTTGAATCCGCTCAATGAATCGGGTGGATTTTTTGATCTCAGAATGAACATGGGAAGATCCTTCCTGTGTGGTTGTAAGAGGTAGTGAAACGTCCATGGTACCCAAGGGTTGTAATCCTAGCCCCACCTTAAATGGGATATGGATGGTGGAGCTAGGAGAGAACTATTGTAGTTGTGTTGAACATATGGAATAATCTCATCCCATGTACATGGATTCTTAGAGTTACAGATGCATAGGATGTGAAAATAATATGATTTATGACCTCGGTTTGGGGGTGGAAGGCAGTGGATTTAGTGAGCTTGGTGTCCAATAGTGACTAGAGGCTCGACCAAAATGTGTTGAGGAACCTGTTGTCCTGAGATGAGATGATGGTCTATGGTATTCGAAAATGGACCCACACCCGTTCAAATAATAGATTGTAAATATATGTCATCTTGATTCTCTTCTTGCAGGCTGTGAGAATGGACATCTTCCAAACCCGATCAACCACCACAAATACACAATCATTTCCTTGCTTGGTGGATGGAAGGACAAACATGTAATCCATCAATCTGGATTCCCAAGGCCTCTCGGGAGTAGGAAGAGGAGTGAAAAATATTTGTTTCTTGATGGTTATCTTGGAAATGGAACAGGTGGTGCAAGATATTATATACTTTTTGACGTCCTATCGCAATTTTATCCAGTAAATTTTTTTCTGTATAACGACCACAATTTTCTCCATGGAAAAATGTCATTCCATCTGACTATAGTGAGCCTCCCAAATAATATTTGCATGCTTTCTTGTTGGAACAAAGGTGGACCACATGGCATACAAATCCATCTTGAATGTGAAAATTTGTGGCATTCACCCATGTATCCAAGAGATGATAGGTGGTGGCAAAGTTAGTATCACACTGATAAAGTTGGGGCCACTCAGATGCCTCATGCCCACAGGAATGGAGAATGGTCGTGAGTGTAGCAATGGGAGGTCAACTAAGGAAGTCAATGGCATGATTTGTGCCCCTCTATTATACTTGATGTTGAGATGGAATTGTTGCAGGTAAGTGTACAAATTTTGATTGACTATCCCTCTGCAATTTCCCCTATGTCTGTATGAACTGTAGAGGATTGTGATCATTGTGGATGATCATCTCATTTACCAGAAAGTAATGTTTCCATTGGCGGCAGGCTTTCATAATGGAATACATTTCCTTGTCATAGATTGGGTATTTTCGGATGGTATATGAGTGTCTCACTATGGTATGTTGTTGGATGACTGTGCTAAGTGAGAACTGCACCTACAACATAGTCAAAGGAATCAGTATCAATCTCAAATTATTGTTCCAGATCGGGTAAGGAGAGTACAGGAGATGAGCATAACAGATGCTTTAGATCATCAAATTCTCGTTTTTGTGCCTTCCCCCATGCGAACTTTGCCTTGCCACCTCCCTTGGTCACTTGGTTGAGGGCCCATGCAATATGGGAGAATTCCAAAATGAAGCTATGGTAGAAGTTGGAAAGCCCCAAGAAGCTCCAAAGATCGATAAGTGTGGTTGGGGATAGCCAGTCATGGATTACTTGGATCTTAGCTAGATCTACATGTACCCCATTCTCATCAACAATGTAGCCCAAGTGTTGTACCATGTTCATGCCAAAGGATCATTTTTCCAGGTTGGCATTTAGCTTGTGTTTCCACAGAGTGATTAAAACCTATTGAATATGTTGCATGTATTCCTCCCAAGTTTTTTTGAAGATGAGGATACCATCCAGAAATATCACCACATAAGACTTGGTTAAGGGTCTCAATACATCATCCATAGGCCTCATGAAATTTGTTGGTGCATTTGTTAATCCAAAGGGAATGACCATACATTCAAAGAGAACTTTTGTAGATTTGAAAGTTGTCTTCCATACATCAATTAGTTCAATGGGAACCTGGTGGTAGGCAGAATTCAAGTCAATCTTGCAGAAGAGCTTCTCCCCCTTAAGTTGGTCAAGAAGTTCATCAATGTGGGGAATTAGGTACCAGTTCCTGACTGTGATATTGTCTAATTCTATGTAATAAATGAAGATATTCCAAGTCCTGTATATCTTTTGTACCAGTACAATCGATCTTCCACAAGGAGAGAAGTTGGTTCTGATGTTCCCATTTTGAAGAAAATCTTGGATATGGTGCTTGATTTTGTCATTTTCCATCAAAGAATGATGATAGATTGGTTCATTGGGAAGAAGTACACTGAGGTTTATATCAATTGGATGCTTGAATTGACAGTGCATCGATACCCTGGTGGGTGAGGAGAAGATGTCTTTGTACTCTTCGACAGTCCTATCCACTTGCTTCTACTGCAAAGAGAGGCTCCGTGTAGAGGTCACGAATTTGGTAGCGACCTTATTTTCATTGTGATCATGGATCACAAAGAAGACAAACTTCCTGGTCTATGAAATGAACTTACTTCATTTCTTAGAAAATATTAAAGAAATAGAGGTAGGAGGTGCTACCTCTAGTATCATGTACAATTGTCTACCCAAGTAATAATAACACTGTAGGGTCTAGAATCAAACATAACAAGTCGCTTCCAAAAATATGGTTGGCTTAACAAGACATAACAAAATTCAAGGGGAGAAATATCACAGAATACCTCTTCTTTCAAGGGATTTATGTCGTAGGGCATAAGACACTGTTGTATGATGCAAATATCTCTTCTAGCAGATCCATCCAATGGTGTAGGGTTGAGGGTGCAGTTTCATTGGAAGGTACAACCACTTGACAACCTCTGTTGAGATCATATTCTTCTAAATGTTTCTATTGACAATGAAATGAAGTGGAGCCCCCTTTACCCACATCTGTGAGTGAAAAAGGTGTTCCCATTCCTATGGTTCTTCTAGTTCGCTTGGCTGGAGTTCAGCGGTAGTGATGGTGGAATTGGGTTCGACATCGACAATCCGCTTTCCTCTTTCTGGATTTGATTCAGAGTCAAAATCTTCCTCTGACTCTGAATATTTTAGCTCGACCACTAGTGACTGCTTGGAGCGACATACTTAGATTTTGTGCCAAGCGATTTTCTGATATTCACATGACTTCCTCGTGTCCTCCTTCGAGTCTCATTACCCTTCTTGGGTTGTGGCTTGGAATGGTTGTCCTAAGAGTTTCCATATATTCTATGTCTCTTTTTTTGTGGGTTGGAATTGCCTTTTCCCTACTTCAGCTGTGAGGAGTTTGCAGATCCAAACCCTTGCCTCTTCTCCTTAATTTTTTTTTATCTTGACAACATATCTATAAGAAACACCTAATACTACAATTTTCAAAAACTCCATGTGATATCCTTGAATTATTCAATTTTTTTTTTCCAAAGTTGAGTTTAAAAAAAAAAATCCGTTTACGGAAATTCGAATTTAGATTTATGGAAGTATGTAATTATTATTTTTATGACTGTTGGAAAATTATTTGACTTTCCAACTATCCTCTTTTGATGGACACGTGTATGAGACAACTTTTTTTAATAAATTAAATGTTGGAAGACAAATGGAACAACTAGGTTAAAAATAGTTGACGATGACTCCATGAGTGGGGAACATGTTTGAGTTAACTTAGAGCTAACTTTTACAAGTGTCACAAGTTGAGTTTTGTCATTAGCAGCCCCTAAAAATTTGGGGATTTTTAAAGCTGTGAATTTCCCAAGGAGGGAAAGGAATGGAAAGTCCTAGGCATGAGATAAATACAACATATGTGGGAGGCATGAAACTGCTTAGTATGTTGGGAAAGAGAACTGTTTTTTTCTTTTATGAGCACATATGGTGTTAGGAAAAAAAAATATTTGAATTGTTGAAGGTGAACAATGGTTGTAGAGTGTTACTCAGTTTTCCCATATGGAGTCATGGTNGTTAAAAATAGTTGACGATGACTCCATGAGTGGGGAATAGGTTTGAGTTAACTCAGAGCTGACTTTTACAAGTGTCACAAGTTGAGTTTTGTCACTAGAAACCCCTAAAATTGGGGATTTTTAAAGATGTGAATTTCCCGAGGGAAAGGAATGGAAAGTCCTAGGCATGAGATAAATACAACATATGTGGGAGGCATGACACTGCTTAGTATGTTGGGAAAGAGAACTGTTTTTTTTTTTATGAGCACATATGGTGTTAGGAAAAACAATTATTTGAACTATTGAAGGTGAACAATGGCTATAGAGTGTTACTCATTTTTCCCATATGGAGTCATGGTCACGGTATGGGATGATTAGGACAAGTGATCTTGGTTGTTATGTTTCTATGGTTGGGAGGAATGTGGTTGTTCCATTTGTTTCCCACCATCATTATTCAGATATGTATCTCATCTATGTACTTTTATTTTTAGTGTTATATGGTTGATGTTGTATGGTGTATGGTTTATATATATCATAATCTAGTTAAGTGGACTGCATAGCCATGATCGATTCATGACTTGCCACTATTTAGAAATACTTGTTAGTGTTGTTTTCTTTGAAGTGCTATAGTTTAATGTGTGTGTGTGTGTGTGTGTGTGTGTGTGTGTATATATATATATATATTGATAGAAATATGTCTATATGTGTCTCTTAGCCATAATAGACTTATTGCATTGCTTATTGTTCAATTACTATACATAATCAAATTACTTCAGAAAGAAACAAGTATAAATAGACTGTATCGAATCTCCTACTATCATGTTAAGTATATGTAGAAAAGAATAAAAAGTCCCATAATACATTATTTTATTTATATTTGCAGAAAGACATCTGATACAGTAGATCTCAGAATATTATGACAAAAAATACAATTATACAGTCAATAGGTCACTGACCAAAAATAGTACATTTGGGGTTTCCTTAGACCCAAGAACTACGTAGCTAGTTTAAACAGAATGTTAAAGAGTCTACATAAAACTGTTTGTAACAGAAGAGGGTAAACACATGGACTGGTGGAAGGAAACCATGGAACCTGAATACCATTTGGTTTCAGGATGATTCTTTTGTCAAGTTGAACTAATGTTTTCAACCTGCAAGGGGGCAAGGTGAAAGTGTTAATATCAGTACTAGATTTCAATTAACTACTATAATGAGATAATAAAAATAAGTTAAAGGCGTAACTTATCTTGGATATGGATTGAATTTTCGATTATCTTCGTGTTCTTTCATGAAATAATCAATCTATGACATAGGGGGAGGATTGGGCTCATAACGATATCATGAGTTCCCTGTCAAGAAAAAACGACCCATCATCAAAATAGATCTATGCACAAATTCACTTATGATTTAAAGAGAGAAAAACATACATTAATAAAGTTTTGTTGCTTTCATAAATCTTGTACATGTTCTCTAACAACTTTAGACTATAAAATAGAAAGAGCAGTTGTAAACAAATTTACAGAAAGTGATCAAAGAGAAGAAACCTTGCAAATGAATAATTAGTAGAGAGGTAGAGACAATACGTTTATTTATATATTACAGAGGATAAAATGATAAATATTATCATCGAAATAATCTATATCACAGACTAATCATCGAAATAATTACTTGAAATTAATTACCAAAATTATTTCAAGGGGCCAAATGATGGAGTGATTTTTACTGAAACAAAATTAGAACCAAATCAGAGTTAGAAAATGAGACAAAACTACCATTAGTTTCTCTTATTACAATGATGAAATTCCCCTTTGGAATTTAAATACCATGAGTTTTTACAGAGAAGAAATATTAAAGTAAATGATTCAAACATAGGTAAATAATTGCAGTAAGAAAATTATTAATCGAGAAGTATTTACAAAGATGCAAAGGGATGTGATCTGGGTACATTTATTTATTCTGGTAAAAACCTAATTAGTTTGTTAAATTTATAAATGGACTCAAAACCCTTGCAAAACCTTTTCATCATGCATACAATAGGAGGATGTTACGAAAATTTGTGGGTATGATACAACAAGAAGTAACGAGTTGACCCTTTAATATAAAGTATTCAATTCAAGTCCTAGTCTTATGGAAACACTTATACAAGGAATATCTATTTATGCATATGAAATCTAGAGTTATAAGAATTGAAAATATCTAGGGAATAAGTTTTAGAGACAACATTTAAACAGAGACTGAGTTATACCTTTTTACACCGATGATATTCTGAGTTGGAGAAATTTATACTCAATGAGTAACTAGAAAGATTAGATGATGTCATTGTGAGGAAGAAGTAATGTATTAACATTTATGTACAAAAGAGACAGAGTTGGAATATAAGGTAGTTACACAAGAAGAACTAACAAGACTATAATGAACTTTATTAGAACCAGTGTCAGCGTTGAGGGTTACATCCTGGAAACAATAAGAGGACACCATAACCCTACTCCATAGGAGAACAATTACAACCTTGTAATCAAGAGGATTTAGACTGGACCTTCACTATGGGAAAGAAGAAGCTGTATGTAAGGATTCAAGGGTAGACAAACACTCACTCAAATTCTATCCTCCATACTCAGAACCTACTGGCCAAGGGTCGTAGAATTACCTTTATCCTTGTTTAAACTTAATTTGAAAGTGATAAAACTAAAGGGTCTAGTTAACCATAAGAGTTACAGTGGAACCCCAACCCTCGTGATTTTTTTGAAATTGGATGTGATACAGGAGCATCGCTCCACCTCAACAACGTGCTAACTATATAGCACATCGAAGCGCATTCAAGGAGGGGAGAGGCGCCAACCCTCTCATTTTTCCCTCATTTTTAAATTTCAAATTTAATATTTAATGCAATTAAATATTGTAAAGCTAGAAGAGCTGATTTGATGCCTTTGTACATGTTGTAGATAACGTCGCCTTTAATGGCTGACAGGTTGATGAGATCTAGATATGATTCAAACTAGATGGTCATTTAATGTAATTCAATGTAATTAATGAGAGTTAGGTGAGTTGGAGGGAGAGATCGAGGAGCTCCTCTTTTGTAAAAATCTTATTTTATCAAAATTCATTAGATCTATCATGAAGAGTAGATGAGCGAGTAGAGAGATCAAGAGAGGAGAGAATATCTGAGACTCAATTGCAGTCTGAGATCATACATTTTAATTTGCATTATGATATTAATACAAATGAATAGGTTTCATTGTTTATGGAATCCTGTGTGGTGAATGTTTACCTTATGTTGAATGTGTGTTTATAAGAATGTATGTTGTAAATGTGTATAAATAGTTTACATCTGCAGGGTGAAGATAGATTCCACTATCTGTTTGAGATTTTTTGAGTTGTTTTGGGTGCGCATCTGAAATATTTTGAGTCAAAGAAGAATGTTCCAGGAGGGAACAACAGGACATTCAAAATATCATGAGGAGCCTCAAGGTTGCTCAACATATTGGACGAAACACTGTGTAGAGAAGGCACAGAAAATAAAAATGCTAAAGATTCTGTTGAGCTCTATTGGGAGGGCATTGAGCAGGTGCAAGTGTGCATAGGTGAAATCTATTTTGAGTTCTGAGAAGAGGAGTGTCAAGGAGAAGACACTCACAAAGTTACAAAATACTCTATAAGCTCAGAAAGGGGTTCTTGAGTAGAAGTTTCCAAGAGAGACCATATATCCCTTCGAGGAACAAAAAGGACCGAGACCTCTGAGGTATAAGAAATTTAAAGCTCAAGGTGAAACAAAGTTGCTAAACACTCTGGAGGAATACCTATGCAAGAAGTGCACCAGGCCAAAACTCAGATGAAGTGTTGAAAAAAAACTACTTGAAGGCCATTCAAGCGCAAGGAGTGTGCCAGTGGTAAGGTAGTTTCACTTTTCAATCTCAGAAGGAAGAGCGTGAGTTCTAGGAGGGTATGATAAACCATCTGGATAGAAAAAAGGGTCGAGACCCTTTGAACTTTAATCATTTCAATCTCAAGAGGTGGAGTGCAAGAAAACGCCAAGAAAACATCCCTGCTCGAGGAGATTAAGGGTCGTAGCCTTTGAATTTTATTGAAGAATCCTTCACTAGAAGGAGAGCACAGCCACAATGGAGGAGGATCTACAACTATCGTTGGATTAGTGTCGTAGTGGATCTGGACGATTAGATTGAGTCTAGAGTGAAGGAGGAGAGTTCACGGAGGAGAAGGACAGATCCTAGTAGCAGGGGCTATGCACAGGCTACAACATTATCCCGATCAGGAGGTAAGTAGCATGGGTTTTAACAAATAGCGTCCTTCAAACTTTGTAAGTTCGAAGGAATAAATTTATTTGGAGAAAAATCTCCCGAAGCTCCAAAGGCCGGAGCACATCGTGACTGTTGGCTCAAGAGGACACGTGTTAGAGGATTACTGAGTCTGAAGGAATATTAATATGGAGGAAATTGGTCACAGAGGTGTGCAGGATTCCCAAAGTCTTGGTATCCAGAGATAAACTCAGTCGTTTTTCAGAAGGGATGCATGGAGCGCAGATCCGAGCTTCGTTAATTCAGGGTTTAGAGGAAGTAGAAGAGAAGAAAGTGAAGGGATCTCGAATTATGGATCCTTGTTATTGCATAAATCCGTAGGTGCGGACACTAACCGATCTCCCTAGATCCACCTGGATCTAGAACAAAGCAAGACAGAACATGACTCTTTCCCTAGATTTTAACCATTGAATTAAATAGGAGGCAAGAACAAATAACCTACCTTATTATCACTTCCTTTGGTCTTTGTTGCTCCCACTTCGCTCCAGTGCT
>JASDQU010755106.1:30402-59050 GCA_032191745.1 Picea mariana | reverse complement strand
GCAGTGGGAGTTTTGAGCAGATATATGTCAAAACCAGGGAAGGAGCATTGGACAATAGTAAAAAGGGTTTTCAGGTATTTGCGTGGCACTTCTAGCTATGGATTGTGCTACAAAGGAAGACTTGGATTGGACAGAGTGGTCGATATACATGGCTTTGTGGATGCAGACTGGGCTGAAGATTTGGATCGTAGGAGATCCACAAGCAGGTATGTGTTTAACCTGTTTGGAGGAGCAATAAGTTGGATGAGCAAAAGACAGGCTGTAGTGGCACTTTCAACTACAGAATTTGAATACATGGCAGCCACTCATGCAAGTAAGGAAGCAGTATGGTTACAAAGATTGTGTTCAGGTATTGGGTTGGTACAAGAAGCTGTAAGGATAGAGTGTGACAGTCAGAGTGCAATTTTCTTGGCAAAGAACCCTGCTTATCATTCAAAGACAAAGCACATTGATGTTCAATATCACTTTGTAAGAGACGTGATTGAAGAAAAGAAAGTATCACTGATGAAGGTGGACACTTTGAAGAATGTTGCAGATTCATTAACAAAATCTGTGAGCATTAAGAAGTTCTCTTGGTGTAGAGGACCCATGGGCATTGCTGCCCTGGATTGTTGACTATGTAACCCTGTAACCCCCTGTGTGCAAAGAAAACAACAAGTGGGAGAATGTTGGTTATGTGTTATATTCTTTGCACGAGTAGTAGTGTCTGAGTGTCTGCGCCGAGCGCGTAGGGGTTCGTGGGCAGCGCCCCCGAATTTTTTTTTTCAGGACGACATATTTCTGGGACCACATGATATTAGGTGGTTTTTCGGCACATGGTTTTTTGCTGATGGTTTTCTATTTTCGGTTAAGGAATTAGGGTTTTGGATGCCGCTGGATCCTATATGTATATTGTATTGTAAACAATGTAACACAATGTATGAATATAATATATGCTGGTTTTCCTGGTTTGGGTTTCCAAGTGAAAAATCTATGTGTAATGTTTGTATTTACCATTGTATCTTTTCTGTTCTTTTCTGAATATCAGTTTGCAGTAGATATTGTACAAGGTTATAATTTACAATGATTAGGGTTGTAAATATTTCCCCCAAATGGAGTATCTCCAAGTTATGGTTTCCCAAAGTATGAAATTGACCTCCTTGGGGTGGAAATACGAAGGATAGAGGTGGATTCGTCATGCCAAACGTGTTGGTCAGAATCGGTGTGGAGGGGGTAGGTGTAAAGGATGGAACATAAGAAACAACTTGTTCGCCTGGTTGATTGCTCAATCTAGGAACATTAAGACTAGGATTAAACCTGGGGTGGAAAGGAGGTATGCTTCCAACTATAGGAGTCATTTGGGGAATATGAGAACCACCAAACGAGAGTGGAATATGCGATGGAGCCATGCCCCCAAGTCCAATACTAGGATTAGGATTAGATTCTTGAATGGAGGATGAAAATTGCGATTTGAAATTTGGCATACACTAAGAGAAAGGGCTAGAGGCCGAAGGGATGAACTAAGTATTGTAGCCCGAAAAATTAAAAAGAGACCCAAAAGGGTTCATTACTATGGGTTGAGTATTAACTACATGCCAGACATGAGTAATTATGGGGACCTCCGACACTACAACTATAGTGGTCGAAGGTGTAGAAGGAGTTCCTTTAACCACAGTAGGTATGGGAGTTGAAGGATTCTCAATATATTTCTAACTTGACTCAATACTCATACTTTTATGACCACAATTATGGTAAGTGGAGGTGTGTGTACAACAATTGATAACTTTACACTTTTTAGAAGGAAAAGACTCAATATGCGGTGGTAATTTCAACAAATGGAAAGACCTAAGAAGAATCTAGTCTGGCTCCACGATGACTCAACACTTGGGATAAAAAAAAATCCTAAGGACAACTAAGAATCAAAGAGCACACTAAAATAAACAAAAATTCTAATATGCACACAAACAAGATAAAGTGGCTAAAAGGGGCATCCCTCCCTAAAGTAGGTATGCCTCGCCTAAGAGGGTCCTTAGACTCTCTTCAAAATATCGGAGGTATCAAAATCTGTTATAAGGGCCCTCATGGGCTTAACAATGCATTTGGTCAGATCCCCCCAGAGAGGTAATCCTCCATAAAGGTTGTGTGTTTTCTGACCCTTATCTGACCTAGGGTACCTGCAGAATAATCCCTGCAAGTAACCTACGTGGCTACTTGTGTCAAGAAACTAAAGACACCACAGTATAACCAATGTGCATGCAAACAGTCGCAAGTTAGGTCCACCATATGGGCAGGGTAACAAAGCCCAAAATATTGAAAGAACCACCTCCAATAGAGGTAAAGGCACTAGAAAGACCCCCATATACGAATAGATCCCAAGAAATATCGTTGACGCTAAGAACGTATTAGAGGAATATCTCTTCAACCAAATTCGTGCGACCTCATGCTTAACTCTAGTGTGAGTGGAGCCTCCTGACGTCACCAATTATACATTGGATTTCACCACTCCCTTATTTATACATAAATGTTGAGTTTAATATCCTTGGAGAAGTTTACTCACAAAATCCTCTTCCAAGGCTCTAAATCTTAAGCTAGTTTGTGCAGCCTGGAAAATAAAATCGTTTCTAATCAATTTTAAATTTATCATCGTTATTTTTAGTGTCTTTGTTTACTCAAAAGATGTGGTCGCGAAACTAATGATGTTATGGCTCATAAAGTAAAATAAATGTATATAAATATAATGCAAAGTCCTAACTTCAATTCTCAATAAATGATAATCTTTTCAAAAATGCAAATTTCAAGTCAACTATGCAATTTAAAATAAGATGCAATCTTTCCATACATGTATCAAGACCAATAATAAGAACCCAAAGGATCAAATGCCATAATTCAAAGTGCATATTTTTTGTATTTTCAATATAAAGAAATGAAAATATAAGGACTAAAATAACAACTTGATATATAAACCCTATTGTAAGAAAAAAGAGAGAAACCAAGCAGGATATCAAGAGGCAAACACCCAGCCCAAGATGCAAGGACAACCATTAAGAAATATGATGAGAAAGAAAAATCGCTCGAAAATCCAACCAAAGAAATGTTTCCTATCATTATGAAGGCACTTAACAGTCATGAAAGAGACCCAAGAAGACTTAGCAACCCTCAAAACTTACCCAACAAACACCAAACTCAACAATCATGAAAACATGGATGATGCACATGACTGTTTAAGAAAAAAGCGTGTATGTATGCGCCCTATAGAACAACATCTAACATATGTACATGTCTGTCAAGGGAAAACCTGTGTATATGTATTAAACCACTTCCAGGTTAAGGATAATTCCAAGAAAATCATACTCAAAATGAAACTAGGATGCCAAGCAATCAGGTGACAAGAAAAATCAATCTAATCGAGAGCAATCAAAGGAGAAAAACACTCCAAAACCTGAAAAGAAGATTCCCTCCCTAGTATGGTTGCCAATTCTGTTACGAGGAAAATCACTCTATGGCAAGGGGTAAACCACAACAGATGGAAATGACTGCAGTAATCAACTCTAATCTCTATTATGTTATATAAACAAACATGCTCACAAGACAAGATAAAGAGCCTACCTCGTCTAGACGTTCAATGAAGTCCATCGTTGAACACTCGACTCAAATCTATATACCTGAACATTGTCCTCAACAACCAATATATGCAAGAATATGTTGATAATATATAAATTTAGCACATATAATAACATAATCCATCAATATTCATAACAATTATTCCCATGGAATAACAATTCAAATATTTACAAGACATTAATTGGACGAGAAAAGAGTATTTCTATTAAAATATGATCAACAAAAGTGTATGAATGACAAACTTATGTGTCGGCACATCTCAGAATCGAGAAAATAAGTCCCTTCCAGTTGGGCCTCCACCACTTCAATCCTCCACCAAATACAAGCTCATATAAGAGAGACAATGAGGTTCTCCATCAAATAGGGAAGAACTTGGGGGCTGAACCATGTTTTCAAATTTAAAGGACAAAGGGATAAAAACTCAATATGAAGTGAATAATTTCTCCAGAGTAACTTTTCTCTCAAAGATGAATTATTCTCCTCTTCCACAGCTTGGATATGTCCCATTTATAGCCTTCAAATGCAACTGAAGGGTCGATTCAGAACATTTCCAGTATATGGAAGGTTAAGGATCATGGATCTCATGACATGACATGGAAACCTGACACCATTTTTTTATTTTGGGAACACAACCTGACGTACGTGGGCTGTAATGGTGCAACCTGCATATACACATGATGTATAGTTGTTAGGGTTGTATATGTGGATTAAATATATATAAACAACAAGTAATTTGACCCATATTTTATCTACTTGAATGAAAGAACAAGGAGAGGAGACCACCATTTCTGCTCCACTGCCAAAAAGAGTTGTATGCCAGGTCAGCAAGAAAAATCGCACTAGCCAATAATTTAAGATGACAACAGAGTTTGGTGGGTACGGCATGAATGGAGTCATGCTAGATATGGGATCCAATGTGAACATTTTTCCCCAGAAATATTGGGAAGTGATGGGTAAGCCTAAGTTTTTCTGGTCTCCCATCCAACTTTGATTGGCCAATCAATACAAGGTCTACCCCATAGGCCTACTAGAGAAAGTAGAAGTAAACATCGAAGGAGTAAAAACAAAGACTGACTTCTAAGTCATCAAGATCATGGATGATTCTGATCCATATGCTGCATTACTAGGGATCAAAGGGACTTTGACAATAATGTGGCGTTAAATTTGAAGAAGAGGTAGATTTCCTTTGAAAATGACACCATTCACATGGTCGCACCACTAGATCCATATGAGGGAGACTGCTACAATGAGCCTATGGATGAGGATGCACAGAGCTCAGTCATTGAAAATATTTACAAAATCATGGGGCATAGGGAGGACTACATCACCCCACCACAGATGGTGAATTAAGATGGAGGAGTGTCAAGTCTTATGACATAGATTCTGAGGATTCCATGAAGAGATGGAAAAACAATCTCCATGAAGTTTCTATGCACATATGTGCGAGAATAAAAAAATTAGTGTGATGGATCAAGTTTGAGTTGTTCTATGCCCCACGGTTTGATGGGACAAGTCCGAGGGAGGAATTTCTTGTACATATGGAGAATACTATTTTTGGAGAGAAAACACTTCAGGCCATGGACACAGTGTTTCTAGGGACCCCTGCGTGGTGGTGGGTAACCCAATGATTGAATATTTAGAGCTGGGCATAGGTAGCTGAGTTCATAAAATTTTGATTCCATCCTATCACTAACTTTTAGCTAGACAACCGATATAAGGGAACCGAGGACCCTCAAGAACACATTTCATTCTGTGAATGATGCTATATCTCTAAGAACATCCCTTAAGCCCAATGGGTCCATCGGTTTTTCCATGCAATGGAAATGATTCCTATGTTGGATATGTGTTATATTCTTTGCATGACTAGAACTACTGTTGGACAAAGTGTTGGACATACATGGCTTTGTGGATGCAAACTATGTTGCAGATTTGGATCGTAAGAGATCTATAAGAGGGTATGTGTTTAACCTGTTTGGAGGAGCAATCAGTTGGATGATAAAAACACAATTTGAAGTGGCACTTTCAACTACAAAAGTTAAATAAATGACAACCAATCATGCAAGAAAGGAGTTAGTATGGTTACAAATATTTTGTTTAGGTATTGGGTTGGTACAACAAGTTGTAAGGATATATTGTGATAGTCAGAGTGAAAATTTTCTAGAGAATAAATCGTTTTATCATTCAAAGACAAAGAATATTGATGTTCAATATCACTTTGTGAGGGACATGGTTGAAGAAAATAAGGTGTTGTTGACGAAGGTGGATACTTTGAATAATGTTGCAGATTCATTAACAAAATATTTCATCACTGAGAAGTTCTCTTGGTGTAGAGGATCTATGGGAATTGTTTCCCTAGATTATTGACTATGTAATCTTGTAACCCCATGTATGCAAAGAAAACAACAAGTGGGAGAATGTTGGATATGTGTTATATTCTTTGCATGACTAGAACTAGTGTCTACATTTCACTAGGCACGTAGGAGGGGTAAGAGGGGGGGCTGCTAGGCCCCCTGCACGGGGGTTCGGGGGAAGCACCCCCCAAAAAAATTTCTTGGTTTTCATGCCCCATTTTTGGGCAGTTTTTCACCGATGATTTTCTATTTCAGGTTAAGGAATTAGGGTTGTTTACTAATACAAGTCATTGTATTAGGGTTTTGGATGAAGTTGGCTCCTATATTGATCTAGATGGATCTCGATGGCCATCCACCTATTCCACTAAATCACCATTTTGAGCTTGTGGTTTTGATAAGCCATGATATTCACCCTTTTGATGGGGAATGGAATGTAATGTCATCTTCATTTGTTAATTAGAGACATCATGTAATGATTTCCTAGTGGTCTTATGTACATGCTTACAAAATAGTGTTATTGTATCATATCTCATTAGAACTCTGTAGTTAAGCGTGCTCAAGCTAGAGTAGTATTGGGATGGGTGACCGCTCAGGAAGTCCTTGTGTTTTACATGCCTATGATATTTTATAAACTTGGTCCAATTTATCCCACGTGCATTATGGGAATTGTTCTCTTCTCACTCTCGAATATATAATTGAGGTGAAGGAGGCCCTTTAAGCCTGCAATGGAGTGTGATGTAAATCTTCTTGTGAATGAAGCGTAGCCAACATCTCTTTCTTTTTAGATATAAACTAACCCATTTTTCCAGTTTGTGTTCCACAGTGTTTTTCTATCTTATTCAGTAATAGAAGTTGGTATCAGAGTGATTATTGGCTTCAAGGGTATGCATTTTTGGTCATGGGTTTGGCTTGGGACTGTGATAAGCCTTGTTACAGTGGGAGATCTGCAGTATCAATTCTTTTGGTGAAGAGAAATGGCGATCATTTTGAAAATAGAGATCGAGAAATTTAATGGGAAAAGTCTTGATTTGTGGAAGCTCAATATGGAAGATATTTTGGTAGATAGATATTAGTGGGTTGTGGTGGATCCAGGTACTGCACCTTTAGGATTTTCATTAGATGACTGCAAAAAGTTGGATTGGAAGGAAAAGAGAAAAATTTGATTTTGTCTCTCAGATTCAATATTATTGAATCTGTTAGGGGAAGCTACAACCAAGGATTTATGGAATAAGTTGGGGAACTTGTATCAGTCTAAGTCCCTCATAAATAAACAGTTCACGTGGAAAAATATATATAACCTGAGGATGAGAAATGGAGACTTGGTGACAGAGGATATGAACAACTTCAATATTGTGATAATTCAGTTGTTATCTGTTGAGATTAAAATTTCAAATGAAGATAAGTGTATTAGTTTAATGTGCTCTTTACTAGACTCGTGGGATATTTTGGTTGTGGCCATAGGTAGTAATACAACTACCTTGAGTTTTGATGATGTGTTCTCATCCTTGTTGTCAGAGGAGATGAGACATAAGAACACAGAAGGACATAGCACAAATGCATTATTTTCAAGAAGACGCTCTTGGGATAGAAATAGATACAAATCCTCAAGTGGGAGATCTAAGTCTAAGGGTAGATCTAAATCTCCTGGAAAGTTTGTAAAGGTATGTTGGAGATGTGGAAAAGAAGGACACTTCAAGAAGCAATGTAAATCCAAAAGCATTGAGAAAGTGAAAGGATCTGAAGGTGTTCCCTCTATAGAATAAAATTCCTCCAAGGAAGAAGGAGGGGATGTGTACTTGGCTTCTTCAAGAACACATGCAGATCATGAGGCATGGTTGGTTGACTTGGGTGAATCCTTTCATATGAATCCCCATAGGGAGTGGTTCTGTGAATATGAAAGGTATGATGGAGGTAACGTTCTCCTATTTGATGACTCAACAACCAGAATCATAGGACGAGTGATCCAGATGGATCTCAGTGGCCATCCACCTTTTTCCACTGCATCACCATTTTGAGCCTATGGTTTTGATAAACCATGATATTTACCCTTTTGATGGGGAATGGAATGTAATGTCATCTTCATTTTTTAATTAGATACATCATGTAATGATTTCCTAGTGGTCTTATGTACATGCCTACAACATAGCGTTAATGCACTGGATCCCATTAGAACTTCGTAGTTAAGTGCACTTAGGCTAGAGTAGTATTGGGATGGGTGATCATCCGGGAAGTCCTAATGTTTTACATGCCTATGGAATTTTATAAACTTAGTCCTATTTATCCCACATGCATCATGGGAATTGTTCTCCTCTCACTCTCTCATATATAATTGAGGTGAAGTAGGCGCTTTAAGCATGCAATTGAGTGTGATATAAATATTGTTGCGAATGAAGCGTAGCCAACATCTCTTTATTTTCAGAGATAGGCTAAACATCTCTTTCTTTTCAAAGATAGGCTACCCCATTCTGCCAGTTTGTGTCCTACATTGTTTTTATCTCTTATTCATTAATAGAAGTTGATTTTCACTATATTTATGTATCCTCCGCATTATCTCTATGTATTTCCTTGTTATATATAGGTTATATTTTTGTCTTCATGTCATTCTCAAAATAATTTGGATCAGTGGTATCATAGAAGGCTTCTCCTTTTCATTTCTCAGAGTAGGTCCTCGACGAGGTCAAGGTATAGAAAGTTGGGTCTCGAGCTATTTTTGCTTGAGCACAACTGCTCTCTCCATCCCAAGTGACCTCCCATGGTAGAAGAAAAGAGAGATGGAAAATAAATATATCCTTTCAAGATGTTGCTCGAGGAATCCCTCATGCGACAAAGGAATTAGATGATGGGAAACTTTTCTTAGATCCTTCGAATACTACCAATGGCAGAGGCTGAGGAATATTTGATAAGAAGACATTTCGCAAGTGAGACACCCTTTAAGGTACAATTCAATTTTGATATCCCCTTATTTGAAGGCTAGATAGATGTAGATGCTCTAGAAAAATGGTTGAATCTGCTAGAAGGTTATTACTCTGTCCAAAAAAAATTCGACAGTGAAAAGATCACCTCCAAACTCCTTAAAACCCATCCCCATGTCAGAGCTTGGTGGGAAGGTTATTGGGAGAGCTACAACACTGATGAATCTACACTATTTGGGAGATAACCTACTTGGGAGGCCTTTGTAGATTCCCTAAAAGAGGATTTGTACCCTATTAGAAAATATGATGACCAATACATGAGATGGAAAACTCTACATCAGAAAAGAGACCATACAATGCCAGAGTACACCAACATATTTCATAATTTGCACTCAAATTTGGGTATCAAAGACTCAGAGCGACACCTAGGTTTGAAGCACCTCAGTGGTCTACATAGGTACATCCAAATAGAGATGGATTTCTTGGACATCTCCTTACTGAGAGATACTTATCGATATGCATTCAAAATTGAGCAGGAAAAGGAAACTCTAACTCACATAATGAAGGACAGAGCAATGAAGGCCAACCTCAAGAGAGCCAGTCCTAGATGTATGAAAAGAAGGGTAACAAGAAGTCTAAGAAAGACACCGGAAAGTGGTGTGATATCCACAACAGCTCTTGGAACAACACTGATGAACATCGCTCAATATATTCATTGGTGGTTGAGCTCAAAGAAAAAGGGTTGAACCCCGACTTGGACCCTGATTTATAAAATAATAAAAGGAGACAGATCATTGATGCAAAACCCACTACTATTGTTGCAATTGCAACAATTGTCGCAACTGCAACAATCCAACCAGAAGAGGATCTTTAGGAGGGGGAGTGACTCTTCCATTCACAGATTTGGGTGAAGGGGACCCCACTTCATTTTATTGTTGATAGTGAAATCCTAAATAAAATCATCTCAATAGAGGTTGTCAATCAATTGGATTTTCCAACTACACCACACCCGCAACCATACAACATTTGGTGGCTTCGCTAGGGTCAAGATCTTCGTGTCAGCTAGCAATGTGACCTGTCATATGGTATCAAGTCCTTCAAGGATGAGGTATTGTGTGATGTTTCCCCGCTGGAATTATTTGATGTTCTATTGGTCTAGACATATATCTGGAGGCGTCATGTTGTTTATGAGTCTCGACCCCGTAGCTGTTGATTAAGGTTGGTTGTCATTGATATCAACCCTTGAAGAAAGCCCCATAGCACAAAGGTTTGGGTAATGGACCCACGATTGTTTGATGTAAATATGAATCATTATTTTTTTTTCATGGTTTATAAGAAGTAAATATGGATGAACTCCAAAGTGGTCCCCTTATGGTGAAAGCCCTCACAGGAAGACGCTTTCTGGAGTAAGAGAACCCATGCTTAATTATGGAATAATGAGATGAAGGACATTAAATTTGTGCGGGAAACTATCCTATATGGATAGTTCTTATCATGCCATTTCCGGTGGTATGTAGAACATCACATAAGTCCTCACAGTTAGAGAGTTATGACCATGTGAAGTTGGAGAACCCAGGTTTGGGTAATGGACCCAAGTTTGTTTGATGGATAACAGCATGATTTTGTCTATATTTGAAGGTAATACTATTCTATATGGATAGTACATGTCATTCCATTTTTGGTGGTATGTGGAATGTCACATAACTCCTCACGATTTGAGAGTTATGGCCTTACGAAGTTGGAGGACCCTCATATGTCATCTAGAAGCCCCAAAAGGTCAAAGTAGTCAAAGTGGTTTAAGAGATTTTAAAAGGTAAATAATAAAGTGAAGTGATGAGTGTATTATAATTCAAAGTGAATAAAAAATAAATTATTTCAATAATAAATTTAATGGAGAAATTAGAAGTGGGTTAACCCTAAAATAAGGAAAGTGGGACAAGTGACCTAGAAGATGTTTTTAAGGAAGCTACTTGGAGAGTATAAATAAGAAGAAAGACTCTCTAGTTTTAATCACAATTGAGAATATTGAATATCTATAGGTTTCTGAGGTAACCAAGGATATCTAATCCAAATTTCTGAGGGAAGGTGAAGAAAATAAGGCCAAAATGCAAGGAAGGATAAATTCTTTTGATGGTGCTTTCTAAGGTATGTTATTTACAGGACATCTCACCATTTTTGCTATAACTTTTTTTCTATAATGATTTGGATCATGAAATTTCTATTACATTGAGAAAACATACCCAAGTATCTGTGGTAAAAAATTTAGCTTGTGGGTCATTTTATTTTGGGAGTTACACTCCGTGAAAAATAGGGTTTGTGGCTAGTCCTGAAACTAGTCAAAAACATGTGTTTCGGGTAAAAATGTCATAACTTCTTCATAACAGAACCAAATTTAGTGAGACAAAATGTTTTGGTTAGGGTAAAGTCTGTGTTATTCTTTTTAACATTTTCATATCAATTCAACAAACATTTCTTGCAGAGCATTCTCTACAAGGTCGCTCTCTAGAATAAGCCAGAATTCAACAAGGTATGCCATTTTTGTTATAACTCCATTTCTGAGAGGTTCCAAGTAGAGAAATCTGGAGGAATTACATAAAACACACTAAAGAAAATTTGTATCAGTTTCAGATCTTTATACATTACACGTTCAAAGTTATGATTACTTCAAGTTAGGGTTGTTGACTAATCCAAAACTAGACATGTGAGACTAAAGAAAAGTTTGATGAAAATGCTAGTCTCTTGTTGTTAAAGTTAAGAAAGGTTTGCAGGAATGTGATCATATACACCAGGTCTATTACAGAGCTACAATTCATATTTGGATGATTAAATTGATGAGGGATTTTGGTTGAGGTACATGTTGAGTACATGGTTGAGACAAGTAGTTGTTGAGTTGGCACATACATGAGGTGTATAGTTGATGATACCGGTACATATTGATGGGTCATAGTTGATGAGTAGTTGACACATGATTGGTACATACTTGGTACATGGTTGGATGCACTTTTTTATGGTACAGGTTGGTGCATGGTTGATGCACTTGTTTATGGTACAGGTTGATTACAGGTTGAGGTACAGGTTGATGCATGGTTGATGCATGGTTCATATTTATTGGTACAGGTTTACAACGATATATATCACAGTGATAGTGTGACAGTGGTTTCATCATTCTACTTCTACTTCAGGGTGGCAGGACGGGGCAAGGACAGGTGGTTGTAGCCACTTTCCGGTTGTAGTCAGAGAACATAGGGGGTTGTAGCCTCCTTCTGGTTGTAGCCATAGAATTGGGGATTTGGAGCTTCCCTTAGGTTGTAGCCTGAGAAACTAGGGGGTTGGAGCCTCCTTCCAGTTGCAACGGAAAACAAAGGAAGTTGGTGCTTCTAATGAATGTAATTCTTCAAGACATATAAGAAAAATCATTCTGTGGTTTTCTTCTGATTTGGGTTTCCACATAAAACACTGGTTTACTGTGTATGTGTGTGATTGCTTATTTATTACTACTCATTATTGGATAATAATTCTAC
This sequence comes from Picea mariana, assembly GCA_032191745.1. Lineage (NCBI taxonomy): Eukaryota > Viridiplantae > Streptophyta > Pinopsida > Pinales > Pinaceae > Picea > Picea mariana. The sequence continues at coordinate 46,666 of JASDQU010755106.1, read as the reverse complement.
ATTGATATAAAATTTGAAGAAAAAGGATTATAATTACGCTATTACTGATTCACCCCCCCTCTCAGTAATCCAACAATTGGTATCAGAGTAGGTTCCTTCAGAAATCAGTTTAACCATTGAAAGGTAGATCATGGAGAGTACCAACTCGTATAAAAATGGAATACCACAATTTGATGGACAAAAGTATGCTTTTCGGAGCATAAGCATGAAGACGTATATACAGGCACGGGGATTTTAAGTTTGGCAATCAATTGTAGATGGATACATAGCACCAACAGTTCCTTGAACAAATGACAAAGCAGTGAAACTCGGTGAGAATAATTCCAAAGCCAAAAATTCACTTTTGAATGGTCTCAGTGATACGGTATTCACCAAAGTTGCACATTGTAAATCTGCTAAAGATATTTGGGACAAGCTTCGAAATATTTATGAAGGAGATTCAAAAGTCAAAGTAGCAAAGATTGAAACTTACAGAGGTCAGTTCGAACAACTAAAAATGAAGGAATATGAAGATATCACAGCCTACTTCTTACGAGTCTATGAAACAATGAATGCAATCATAGGATTTGGAGAAGAAATCGAAGAATCTGTAATTGTTCAAAAGGTACTAAAATCTCTTCCTATGAAATTCAACCCTAAGATATCAACACTAGAAGAAAGAACCGATCTAAAATCAATAAGCATGGACTAATTGCATGGAATCTTCACAGCATATGAGATGAGAACTGAACAAGAAAATCCATATGTAAAAGAAACAACCTTCAAAGCATCCAAAAGATCAAAGCAAAAGAAAAAGTAACAAGAATAATATAGCAGCAGCAACAACATCTCGGAAGATGATGAAGAAGTGGCCAACTTTGTCAAAATATTGAACAAGGGAACCAACGGTAGGTATAGAGGTAAGCTTCCTTTAATTTATTTTAATTGTGATGGTATTGGTCATTTTGATAACAAATGTCCTCATAAGAAAAAGATAAATTATGAAGGTTACTCAAAAGGCAGACAAACATATAAAGGTAAAATAACTACAAAGAAAGTTTTCAAGAAAAGCTTTTGCACCAAAGAAGACATCTCATCATCAGATGAAAATGAAGTCAGTGACAGTGAAACAAGGAGAGTTCTATTCATGGCAGTAGAAGACTTTGATAAAGAAGACTCCGAAGAAGAATATGAAGAAGCATATGAAGAAGAAATTGAAGAGGAAGAAGTTGACTTCCAAGAAGAATTAATGAGTGCCATAGAAGTTATCAGAAGAGAAAAGAAGAAAAACAAGAAACTACAAACATAACTAGATAAGAAAAAAGGCACTCAAGAACTAGAACAAATGATCACAAAATTGAAGGTTCAAATAGAAGAAGATAAAATAATTGAAGAAACACTCAAAGAACAACTAGAAGGAAATGACAGGATCATTGGAAACTTAGAAGCAGAGATTGTCACATTAACAAAGGATATTCAAAAGAAAAATATGCAGAATAGCTCAAAAGTTTTGGATGATATTATCAGCAGTAAAAAATCTCATCTTGACAAGTCTAGACTTGGATACAATCAGATAGAAAAGGGATCAAGCTCCAAAACAATAGAGCAAGAAACAAATCCAAAAATCTATGCAGAAACAATCAAAGGGGATAAAAATAGATACAAGGAAAATTACAGGGACACTCCTCCACCGAGAAGATTCATATTCCAGAATCAACAATAGATAGACAGGCCTCAATAAGAAGAAGGATTCATAAGAGCACCTCCTTTCAGAAGATATTCAACTACTAGGTATCAGACTATATTTTTTGGTTTATGTTATGCATGTAATAATTTTTGACATAAAGATGTAAATTGCAGAGCTAACAACAGGAACAATAACTACTTTGAGAGCCATACACAAAGGGGTTATTCAAGAAGACCTAGTGAAACACATAGAAGAAGTTACAACATGTTTAAATCTTTGAGCATTGAAGTGGAATGTTACAAATGTAAAAATTTTAGACACATGGACAAAAATTGCAGAATGACAGTCCCTCCTAAAGAACTTTAACAGAGTCACAAACAAGAACCTCAGAAAACGACATGGATAAGAAAGCAAGATCGGTATAGCAATGAAGAATGCACAGTCGCTCTACAAGCTAAATAGAAGAAACATGGTTGGTATGTTGACAGTGGATGTTCAAAACACATGACAGGTGATAGAGACAAGTTTCTTACATTATGAAAGGAAAGAGATGGATCAGTCTCCTTCGAAAATGATGATTCAACCAAAATCATTGGAAAAGGCACAATCCAAATTGGGAACAAGAATGAAAAGGCGGAAAATGTTCTACTAGTAGAAGATATGAAACATAATATTTTAAGTGTGAGTCAAATGTGTGACCAAGGTCATAAAGTTACTTTTGATTCACAAAAGTGTGAGATAAGAAAAGAAGGTTCAGGGAAATTGGTCGCTATAGCTGCAAGAACTTCAAGCAACATATATGTGTTAAGCGAAATTGGAAATGAAAAGTGTTGTCTAGGAAAGGAAGATGAAAGTTGGATATGGCACAGAAGAATGGGTCACATGCATTTTGATAACCTTGTCAAAGTCAACAAAAGAGAAGCAGTCAGAGAAATGCCCCAGATCACGAAACCGACCAACACTTTATGCAAGCATTGCCAACAAGGAAAGCAAACAAAGACCAGGTTCAAATCAAAGGAATATTCAACAACAAAACCACTAGAATTTGTTCATACTGATATAGTTGGACCAACTACAACAAAAGGCTTAAAAGTTGAGAGATACTTTATGTTATTAGTTGATGATTATACAAGAATGACTGTAGTTTTCTTTCTCAAGAACAAGTCAAAATATTTTGAAAATTTCAAGATCTACAAGGAAATGGTTGAAAATGAGATGGATTCAAGAATCAAATGCTTAAGATCGGATAATGGAGGAGAATTCACCTCAAAGGAATTTATGGACTACTGCAACAATCATGGAATAAAAAGGCAATTTTCCGTCGCTAGGACACCTCAACAAAATGGAGTTGTTGAAAGAAAGAACAAGATAGTACAAGAAATGGCTCAAACAATGATAATGGATTCAAAGTTGACAGATATTTTTTGTACACAAGAAGTGCATACAACATTTCACATTCAAGATAGAGTAATGCTCAGAAACAACACTGATAAAACTCCCTACGAGCCATGGAAAGGAAGACCAGCAAATGTGGAGCACTTCAGAGTTTTTGGAAGAAAATGCTACATCAAAAGAGAAGATGGTAGAATGGGAAAGTTTGACTCTCGTGTGGACAAAGGAATACTTGTTGGTTACTCAAGTACAAGGAAAGCATACAAGTGTTACAATCTAAGATTAAACAAAGTTGTGGAAAGCATCAATGTAACAATTGATGAAACAGGCAGACCAGAATCAAAGGAATAAGAAAACAAATCAATGGAACAACTTTTCGAAGAATAAGATGAAAAAGAAGTAGGAGAGGAATATGAAGATGAAGAAAATCCGACAGAAGCAGGAGAGCAAGTTCAGCAAGTATCTCCAAAGACACCTAGAAAACAAGTACAGAAGAATCATCCTTCAGATCAGATTATTAGAAACAAAGATGTAGGAGTTGAGACTAGAAGAAAAATATGTTCACCAGAACAAACACACCTAGCACTCTTATCTACAATTGAACCAAACTGTTTTGAAGAAGCTAGCAAGGATGAATTTTGGAATAAGGCCATGGATGAAGAATTGGATCAAATAGAGAAAAATGACACTTGGGAATTGGTTCCAAGACCAAAGAATAAGAATGTGATCGACACAAAATGGCTTTTCAGGAATAAATTGAATGAAGATGGACAAGTTACAAGGAAGAAAGCTATATTGGTATGTAAAGGATATGCACAGATTGAAGGAATCGACTTTGAAGGGACATTTTCCCCAGTTACCAGAATGGAAGCAATCTGTTTTCTTTTAGCTTATGCATGATCCAAAAATGTTAAAGTATATCAGATGGATGTAAAATCATCTTTTCAGAATGGGGAACTTGAAGAAGAAGTCTACATTGAACAACTAGAAGGATTTGAATTGTCAGAGAACACAGACTATGTGTGGAAATTAAAGAAGGCTGTGTATGGTCTAAAACAGTCTCCTAGAGCATGGTACTCCAGACTCGATAAGTATTTGCAGCAGGCAGGGTTCAGAAAAGGAAGTGCATACAATAACCTCTACATCAAGGTAAGTCAAGGTGATATTTTATTAATTGAAGTTTATGTTGATGACATTACTTTTGGTAGTGATGATGACAGGTTAAGCCAGAAATTTGCAAAAAACATGCAGAATGAATTTGAAATGTCGTTACTTGAAGAACTATCATTCTTTCTGGGACTTCATATACATCAAAGAAACCAAGGAATTTTTATTTCTCAAACCAAGTATATCATAGAAATGATAAAGAGGTTCGGAATGGAAGATTGCAAACCAGTTATCACTCCCATGCAAACCAATTGTAATTTGAGCAAAGATGATGATTCGAAGTCTACAGATCAGAGACAATACAGGTCAATGATTGGCAACCTGCTATGTGTGACAACATCCAGACCAAATGTAATGCAGGAAGTTGGATAGGTGGAACGATTTCAAGCAGCACCAAAGGAATCACATGTATTAGTAGTAAAGAGGATCTTCAGATATCTCAAAGGAACATAAGAGTTTGGATTATGGTATCCAAAAGGAAAAGATCTATCACTTATTGCCTACACAGATGCAGATTGGGTAGGTTTTATTGATTACCGACGAAGCACCAGTGGAGAAAAGTTATACTTAGGTGAGTGTTTGGTATCATGGCTAAGCAAGAAACAATCATAAGTATCTCTATCTACAACCGAGGCAGAGTATATTGCATCAACAACATGTTGTACACAGGTTCTTTGGATGAAACAAACTTTGATAGATATACAGGTTGAGTATGATGAGCCCATTCCAATATATTGTGATAATACAAGTGCCATCAGTATCTCAAAAAACCCGTTGATTCACTCTAAGACAAAGAACATTCCAATCAAGTATCACTTTCCACAGGAACAGGTTGCAGAAAAGAACATCGAAGTTGAGTATGTGGGCACAAAAGAACAAGTGGCATACATCTTTACAAAACCATTTCCATGGGAAGCCTTTGAATATCTTCGACAAAGACTTGGATTTATTTCTACTCCAAAATGAATGCTTTTTGAATGCTTTTTGAATGATTCTCTTATATGTCTTAGATGTACACGAGGAAGCACCATAAGAGGACAATTCAGTCAGGGGGAGAAGGCTCGGATGGAAAGATACATTTGCCATTCATGACAAAGGGGGAGATATTTATCAGCTACAGAGGACAGAGGAAAATTTATCAGATGCAGAGGACAAAGGCATGGTTCTAGGGGGATCATGAGTGATATGATTTTAGTTTTGCATCAGTCTATTGCCATCAATGCCAAAGGGGGAGATTGTTGATAAGGTTGGTTGTCATTGATGTCAACCCTTGAAGAAAGCCCCGTAGAAAAAAGGTTTGGGTAATGGACCCAATATTGTTTGATGTAAATATGACTCATTATTGTTTTGTCATGGTTGATAAGAAGTAAATATGGATGAACTCCAAAGTTGTCCCCTTATGATGAAATCCCTCATGGGAAAATGCTTTGCGGAGTAAGAGAACCCATTATTAATTGTGGAATAATGAGATGAAGGATAGTGAATTTTTCAGGGAAACTATCCTAGATGGATAGTGCTTGCCATGCCATTTCTGGTGGTATGTATAACGTCACATAATTCCTCACGGTTAGAGAGTTATGACCATGTGAAGTTGGAGAACCCAGGTTTGGGTAATGGACCCAAGTTTTTTTGATGGATAATGGTATGAGTTTTTATATATTTGAAGATAATACTATTCTATATGGATAGTACATTTCATTCCATTTCTGGTGCTATGTGGAATGTCACATAAATCCTCATGGTTTGAGAGTTATGGCCTTACGAAGTTGGAGGACCCTCATATGTCATCTAGAAGCCCCAAAAGGTCAAAGTAGTCAAAGTGGTTTAAGAGATTTTAAAAGGTAAATAATAATGTGAATTGATGAGTGTATTATAATTCAAAGTGAATACAAAATAAATTATTTCAATAATAAATTTAATGGAGAAATTAGAAGTGAGTTAACCCTAAAATAAGCAAAGTGGTCCAAGTGACCTAGAAGATGTTTTTAAGGAAGCTACTTGGAGAATATAAATAAGAGACAAGGCTCCCTAATTTTAATCACACTTGAGCATATTGAATATATATAGGTTTCTGAGGTAACCAAGGATATCTAAGATGAATTTCTAAGGGAAGGTGAAGAAAATAAGGCCGGAATGCAAGGAAGGATAAATTATTTTGATGGTGCTTTTTAAGGTATGTTATTTACAAGTCATCTCACCATTTTCACTATAACTTTTTTATATATAATGATTCAGACCATGAAATTTATATGCCATTGAGAAAACATACCCAAGTATCTGTGGTAAAATATTCAACTTGTGGGTCGTTGTAGTTCGGGAGTTACACTCCGTGGAAAATAGGGTTTGATGTTAGTCCTGAAACTAGTCAAAAATAGGTGTTTCGGGTAAAAACGTCATAACTTCTTCATAACATATCCAAATTCAGTGAGACAAAATGTGTTCGTTAGGATACAGTCTTTAGTATGTTTTGTAACAATTTCAGATCAATTTAACAAATAGTTCTTGCGGGGAATTCTCTACAAGGTCTCTCTCTATAATAAGACAAAATTCAGCAAGGTATTCCATTTTTGCTATAAATCGCTTTATGAGAGGTTCCAAGTAGTGACACCTGGAGGAATTTCATAAAACACATTGAAGAACATTATGTATCAGTTTCAGATATTTATACATTACAGGTTCAAAGTTATGATTACTTCAAGTTAGGGTTGTTGACTAATCCAAAACTAGGCATGTGAGACTAAAGAAAAGTTTGATGAAAATGCTAGTCTCTTGTTGTTAAAGTTAAGGAAGGTTTGCAGGAATGTGATCATATAAACCAGGTCTATTAAAGAGCTACAAATCAGATTTGAATGATGAAATTGATGAGGGATTTTGGTTGAGGTACATGTTGAGTACATGGTTGAGACAAGTAGTTGATGAGTTGGCACATACATGAGGTGTATAGTTGATGATCTTGGTACATATTGATGAGTCATAATTGATGAGTAGTTGACACATGATTGGTACATACTTGGTACATGGTTAGATGCACTTGTTTATGGTATAGGTTGATTACAGGTTGTTTGGCACAGGTTGGTGCATGGTTGATGAACTTGTTTATGGTACATGTTGATTATAGGTTGAGGTACAGGTTGATGCATGGTTGATGCATGGCTCAGATTTATTGGTACAGGTTTACATTGATATATCTCACAGTGATAGTGTGAAAGTGGTTCCATCATTCTACTTCTACTTCAGGGTGGTAGGACGGGGAAAGGACAGGTGGTTGTAGCCACCTTCTGGTTATAGCCGGAGAACATAGGGGGTTGTAGCCTCCTTCTGGTTTTAGTAAGAGAATTGGGGAGTTGGAGCTTCCCTCAGGTTGTAGCATGAGAAACTAGGGGGTTGGAGCCTCCTTCTAGTTGCAGCTGGAAAAAAAAGAAAGTTGGTGCTTCCAATGAATGTAATTCTTCAAGACATATAAGAAAAAGGATTTTATGGTTTTCTCTTGATTTGGGTTTCCACGTAAAACACTGGTGTACTGTGTATGTGTGTGATTGTTTATTCTTACTACTCATTATTAGATAATAACTCTACATTGATATAACATTTGAAGAAGAAGGATTACAATTACGCTATTACTGATTCACCCCCCTCTCAGTAATCCAACAATAGCATCATTGTTACTCTGGGGGGGTAAGCTATATAGGATACCAGAGGTAGTTCTAGCTGTTGTTCCACCAAAAGAATGCCACAAAGTAATCTATCATAATGAAAATTGTATCCTCTTCACAATCTGATCAGAAGGTGAACAAAAGAACATGACAACCACTGTAGCCTCAGCCCAAGACCTTTCTATCCAGCAAAAGTAGATCTAAAATATTGTAGAAGAGTACCAATATGTTCTTGTTGCACCTACGGGGGTGCCTCCACTTCCCAGTCAAGAAAGGTTATAACAAAACCCTTCATACTCTTCATGCTACATCTTCACCGACAGATTCCTCCCACACTCAGGTAGATCATGCAGTTATATTGGTTGAATGGATCCAACCCCTCCATCAATAGGTTCAAGATATCCTTCAACAAGATAAGCAAGACAACTTCTTCAATAAGGAAAGGAGTGCACCAAGATTCCAATTTAGTAGAAGTATCCTTGTCTCCCAAGGGAACTTTACACAATGGGGACCATTGCTTCCTAAGGGGCGAGGAATGATCTAGATGGATCTCGGTGGCCATCCACCTATCCACTGAATCACTGTTTTGATCTTGTGGTTTTGATAAACCATGATATTTACCCTTTTGATGGGGAACGAAATGTAATGTCATATTCATTTTTTAATTACATACATCATGTAATTATTTCCTAGTGGTCTTATGTACATTCCTACAACACAACGTTAATGCATCGGATCCCATTAGAAATTTGCAGTTAAGCATGCTCAGGATAGAGTAGTACTGGGACGGGTGACTGCCTAGTGTTTTACATGTGTATTAAATTTTATAAACTTAGTCCAATTTATCCCACATGCATCATGGGAATTGTTCTCCTCTCACTCTTTCATATATAATTGAGGTGAAGGAGGCCCTTTAAGCATGCAATGGAGTGTGATGTAGAGCTTGTTGTGAATAAAGTGTAGCCAACATCTCTTTCTTTTCAGAGATAGGCTACTCAATTCTTCTAGTTTGTGTCCTACATTGTTTTTCTCTCTTGTTCATTAATAGAAGTTGGTTTTCACTATATTTTTGTGTTCTATTCATTATATCTATATATTTCCTTGTTAAATATTGGTTATATTTTTGTCTTCATGTCGTTCTCAAAATAATCCGGATCAACGATGAAAAGTCAAGTTGAGGCTCATATTTGGAAGGATTAGAACACTGCCTGGTGTTTTGCACATCCAAGGATTGGCTAGAAATTTGATTTATGTAAGCAAAATGGATGATGCAGGGGTAAAAAAAGTATTTGAAAAATAAACCTATAGGATGGTTCGAGGAGAAATGGTGTTTTTGAAGGGAGTTTGGATTGGAACTTTGTATAAGATGCAAGGAAACACTATTACTGATGGGTGTAATAGTTCTATTGTTCCTAATAGTCGAGAAGAAAAAGAAAAAACTCCTATATTTTCTAGAGAAAATGTTATGTTGTGGCATCAAAGACTAGGGAATATCATAGAGAAGGGTCTTCGACTACTACATGGTAAAGGTATGGTTGAAGGTATTTCTAAATGCTCTCTAGATTTTGATTTCCATGAAAATTGTGTAGAGGGGAAGCAAAATTAGGTAATATTCCCCTCTGGTGCAACGAGGGTAGAAGGAATTTTACAGCTAGTGCACAATGATGTGTTTGGACCTGTGTCAGTTTCATCATTGGGAAAATCTGTGTACTATGTCTAATTTATAGATGACTTCTTGAGGAATACTTGGATATATTTCCTCAAGAATAAATATGAAGTATTTTACATGTTCAAAGAGTTTAAGGCTCTTGTTGAGAATTAAACAAATAAAATAATTAAGGTGTCAATGACAGATAATGGTAGAGAATTATGCGCGAATGAATTTGAAGAATTTTTTAAGAAGTGTGGTATAGCAAGGCAAAATACTACTCCATATACACCTCAACAAAATGGAGTTGCAAAAAGGATGAACAAGACATTTATGGAAAAATCAAGGTGCATGTTAATTGGTGTCGGGTTAGGGAAAGAATTCTGGGCAGACGCAGTGGGTACTACATGTTACATGTTCAATCGATCACCCTCTTCAACACTAGATGATAAGACTCCACATGAGGTATGAATTGGTAAGAAACCCTCTTTCACACATCTCAAGTTGTTTGGTTGTGAGGCCTATTTTCATGCGCCAAAGGAAAATAGGGGTAAGCTAGATAAGAAGGTTGAAAAGTGTATCTTTATTGGGTATAAACATGGTCTCAAAGGTTATAAGATTTGGAACCCAGAAGATAAGAAGGTTCTGTATAGTTGAGATGTGGTATTTAGATAAATGAAGGATGTTGTTAAACATAAATTCCTACCAAGTAAGGAAGAACCAGAGAAAATAGAGTTTGAGCCAAAGGATGATGAATCAGACTCTACAGAAGAACAAGAATCAAAAGAATAAGATCGTCATACTCCAGTATTGAGGAGATTGGTGCAGGAAAAAAAGTTATTGGAAAGGTATAATCCACCTAATTTCCTTTCAAAATTTTATTTATCTATTACTCATGATGATCCTAGAACTGTTAAGGAGGAAGTGGATTCATAGGATGGAAAACTATGGAAAAAGGCCATGGTTGAAGAAAAGACAACCTTGGATAAGATTGAGGCTTGGGATCTAGTGGAGTTTTCGAATGGAAGAAATTCCATTGGCAACAAATGGGTATTTAAAATGAAGCTAAATGTAGAAGGCAAAGTGGAGAAATACAAAGCTCGGTTAGTAGAAAAGGGTTATTCCCAGGTTGAGGGAATTGATTTTGGTGAGATTTTTTCTCCTGTTGCCAAGTTAACTTCTATTAGATTGATGTTATCTATTGTTATTGCATTTGATTTTGAAATAGAATGTATGGATGTGAAGACAACATTCCTACATGGGGATCTAGAAGAATAAATATACATGAAGCAACCAGAAGGCTTTGTTGTGAAGGGAAAGAAGGAGTTGGTATGCAAGATGAAAAAGTCCCTGTATAGTTTAAAACCATCACCAAGGATGTGGTATCAAAAGTTTGATACTTATATGTTGGGACTTGGCTTCAAAAGAAGAAAACAGAATCATTGTGTATTTTAAATTAATTGTTGATCATTTGATTTATTTGGTCTTGTATGTGGATGACATGTTGCTGATAGGAAACAACAAGGAGATTATTCAGGATGTGAAAACTCAGTTGTCCTCTAAATTTTGCATGAAGGATCTTGGTGCTGCAAATTTCATTTTGGGAATGGAAATTAAAAGACATCGGAAAAACAAAAAACTCTGGTTAAATCAGAGAAAATATGTTGAGACAATATTACATAGGTTTAATATGCAAAAATGTAAACCAGTCAAGGTTCCTATTCCTATAGGTGTAAAGTTATTTGTGGATCGGTGTCCCAAGACACATGAAGAGGAGGAGGACATGTCTCGTGTTTCATATACGAGTGTGGTTGGTAGTTTGATGTATGCAATGGTCTATCTTAGACCGTACATTGCACATGCAGTGGGATTTTTTAGCAAAGATATGTCAAAACCAAGGAAGGATAATTGGACAATAGTAAAGAGGATTTTTAGGTATTTGTGTGGCACTGCTAGCTATGGATTGTGCTACCAAGGAAGACCAAGATTGGATAGAGTTTTGGACATACATGTATTTATGGATGTAGACTAGGATGGAGATATGGATCATAGGAGATCTACAAGAGGGTATGTGTTTAACTTGTTTGGAGGAGTAATAAGTTGGATGAGAAAAAGATAGTCTGAAGTGGCACTTTCAAATACAGAAGTTGAACACATGGCAACCACTCATGCGAGCAAGGAAGAAGTGTGGTTACAAATATTGTTTTGAGGTACTGGGTTGGTATAACAAGTTGTAAGGATATATCGTGACAATCAGAGTGCAATTTTTCTAGCGAAGAACCTGACTTATCATTCAAAGACAAAGCATATTGATGTTCAATATCACTTTGTGAGAGACATGGTTGAAGAAAAGAAGGTGTTGTTGATGAAGGTGGATACTTTGAATAATGTTGCAGATTCATTAACAAAATCTGTGAGCATTGAGAAGTTCTCTTGGTGTAGAGGATCTATGGGAATTGCTACCCTAGATTGTTGACTATGTAACCCTGTAACCCCAGGTATGCAAAGAAAACAACAAGTGGGAGAATGTTGGATATGTGTTATATTATTTACACGACTAGAACTAGTGTCTACATTGCGTCGGATGAACAGAGGGGTAAGAGGGGGGGTGTAGGGGGCCAGAGCCCCCAAATTTTTTTTCCTTGATTTTTGTGCCTCATTTTTGGGAGGTTTTTCAACACATGGTTTTTCACTGATGATTTTTTATTTCCGGTTAAGGAATTAGTGTTTTTGACTAATCTAGGTCATTGGATTAGGGTTTTGGATGTCCCTGGATCCTATATGTATATTGTATTGTAAACAATGTATGATGTGAATGAATGTAGAATATGTTGGTTTTCCCAGTTTGGGATTCTAGGGGAAAATCTCTATGTAATGTGTGTATTTTCCATTGTATCATTTATGTTATTTTATTGAAAATACGTTTGCAGTAAATTATTGTACAAGGTTAAAATATACATCCTATAAGCTGGTACATTCAGGTGGAACTTTGGAGGAAAACAAGTGAGTGGACGCATATGGGTTCCCAGTTTCTGTCAATATTTTGTTTAACCACATAAGATCCAATCCACAAAGAGGTGCTCTATTGGATTAAGGAATTCATTTTCCATCGGAAGCCAAAGGACACTTCCCCCAGAGTGGTATGCTAATACCATTAGTCGGTGGAAAACTAAAAGAAACAGTTCATTGTTGGAAGATTGATGTGGAAAATATTGATGATGAAAATCCTCACGACATCCAAATCATAGAGTCAAAAGGAGAAAGCGCACTAAATAAAAAGGTGATAGAGATAACCACACCAGACTATAATGGACCAATAAAAACCAAGAAACACAACATTGGCATTGAAGAATCAACCAAGATGGGGAAAATCAAAATAAGTGCAGTAACTAGTAACTAGTAACAACACACACACACACACACACACACACACACACACACACACACACACACACACATATATATATATAGTTGAAGGGTTTTTTTGAATTAGTTATTGCCAATATTGCTAGGCATTTGGCTAGTTCCATTCTAGCAAGTGTTTGGTTCAAATCCTGCTCAATGAGGTGCACTAATCTATGCTAACATGTTTAATAGGGATGCCATCCACGAATGCGGGGAAGCATCACTTGAGTTTCATTAACGAGGTTTTCCTTGGAATATGTGTGTGTAAAGTCCCAAACAAAAGAGTTGGTTGCAAGGTCTTAAGTCAAATGGATGGAGATAGAACTAGTAGAGTATGGAGATGAAGAAGACTTCATCCCTAGGCTATTCTTTAGATCTAGGGAGGAGCTCTTAGACATTTGGTCGATATTGAAGGACTACAACAAGGAGTAAGCACTAGGTTTTGGTGAGGGAGACATCACTAAAAGGCCTATAGATTTTAGTAAATATGTTGTGGAAGGGGGTCCTGAAAAGATCGCTTGGGATATTAATAGTGTTAATTGCAATGGTTTCAGTCTATAATTTCTTAGTATGGAAAAAATGTTAGTGTCCATAACTCTTACTAGTATGGGAGTAAAGTTTGATGATGGAAAGTGAGAAAATGATGTGTGTGAAGCTAAAGTCTTAGGAGGAATGACATGTGAAGGTATTGTGTCTTAGGTCCATGATCCTTCTACAAAGTATGGTGACCCAACACCCGCTCAAAACTATAACTTGATTTGTAAAGAGTATTTTCCATAGTAGGAAAGTTTAAGTAATGAGAAGGGTGTTTTTCTTTGGCAATGATTTGAGGAGCTCTAGCTGGGGATAAAAATGGATAAGTAGAAACAAGAGAGAAATTTTATAAGGCCAAAGAAGGAGCACATGAAAATGGTTCTTGGAGGTGGCATAGGAATGGAAACAATGCAAGGCTCAATGGAAAAATCCTTATGGGAATAATAAGGTTTACTAGGAAAACCTTCTAGTTCAAGGAAGTCTAAAAGGATATAATACTATCATTGGGGGGATTTGAATCTAACAATTAAGGTGGAGGGAATTTGGGGGGAAACTACCATACAAGATCCATTAATAGATTATTTTACTCATATATTTTGAGAATCCAAATCTCATTTATTTAGAGCATATTCAATTGGTTTCTTATTAGAGGAATTATAGAATAAGGAGGGATGGAATTTTAAAAAGACTTGATAGGTTTGTGGTTGTGAAAACATTTTTAGAGGAAGAAGATATATTGAAGAATCGGGTCAGAAATTGTGGGTCATCAAATCACTTGTCTATTCTTCTTTAAATTGAATCTGAAGCTTAAAAAATCCAATCCCCTTCAAATTCAATCCTACTTAGTTACATGAGGAAGAATTTATGGAATTGTTAATCTTTGGGCCATGTTAATCCTTTCACATGGTTGTTAGGTTTGGCTCCTCCAACGTTTCTCTCAGTTTCCTTTTAATGCTTGGAAGCTAACCTAATTCTCTATTCACCTTGGAATTACAAAATCCCTAGGTTCACTTGCTCACTTTCTACTTAGAAAGGTTTTTATACAGGCACACCCCTATTCATCATTCACAAATCTTGTGTTTCACGACTCCTCTTTCTTTTAGTTGGCCCTCTATATCTTTTGTCAAGAGTTAGCACCTGCTAATTAAGACTACGGGTAAAGGGTCTAACCCTTAATGCATAAAACATGGGCTCAAGAGAGGAACTTTTTCCTTTGTCAAGATATCCCCTCCCCTCCAAGCACCCTAGCACATCACTAGAGCCCAAATGGACACCATGAGAGTGGTTGCGAACTTAAAATGTATATTTCCTACGGAAACCAGAGTTGAGGTGTCTAACATGGAGCATGCCATCAAGCAAAGAAAGATGAAAACTCTCCAAGGAATAGCTAGAAGTGGAGTTTAAAAAATGGGTCCTAAACTCTAAGTATTCTAGAACAAGAGATATCAAGATTTTCAAACGTATTGAGTTATATTGGCTAAATAAGGTCTTCATCTCTCAAGTGGTGGAGGAGAAAGATAATCATCAATAAGCAATTATGCAAAAGGTGAATGTGATGAACGAAAAACTTGATGCCTTATGTAAATAGGTTTTTAATATTCAAATCAGAGTCATCAACTATTTAGAGACTTGACAAAACTCAATGGAGGAAACATACCAAGTGTCAGCGTCTACAAGTACTCCCTTTTTTATATTATTAGTAAAACAATTAAGTACAAATCTAGGCTTATAGATACTTTGAAAAACTATCAAGAATTTTATGAAGCAAAAACAATGATCTTTTTGAACTTCCGTGACCCTAGTTTCCTAGATTACAGGGCACATGCGTTGTTGTATGTACTCTATTTTATGATATATTAATACTAATACTATAAACTACTAAGTTTGTTTTCACGACCAGCATAATATCTCGATCGACACCATCAAAATGGGATGTTCTCATTTGGTTTTTATCCCGATTTATGGGTGGATACTTTATTGTTGAAGGACGCAACCCTATGGTCATTTATAAGTTAGCGTTGCAGACAGTGACCACCCATTAAAAAAATTATATTATGAAAAATCCATAATGGGAATTGATTTATTTTGTAAGTATTCACAAATAAATATTTATTAATAATAATCATTAGAGAAACCATCAATGAATGAATTTTAAAGTTAAATTATATTAAATTATAATAAAAATATTCATTTGAGAAACTATAAATGAATTTTAAACTAAATTATATGAATTATAAAATAAAATTATATTAAATTATAAAGTTATTTATATACATAAAGGATGGTTAATCTTAAAGGTAAGTTTGATTGGTAAATGCTTCTGTGAGAAAGTTTATATAATTTTTGGGATGAAATTTTATTGAATCTTTTGGGGTTATTAATTGATATTTTGGCTAGCGATTATTATTGTTATTTTTCTAGAAAATTGGGTAAGAGAGTAGAAATATGTGGGAGGTTAGCAAAGTATAGATGTTCTCATTTGAAACTTTTAATATATAGGAAAGTGAGGGACTATATTTCTTCAAAAAAAATATAATAGATAATTAAAAAACATAGAATACAAATTATATATGTGTTTGTGTATCAGATTGATGTCATTGACTACTAAGGCATGGTGGAATTGTGCAATCATGTAATACCCCTGTTTTCCCAGCTTGTAAACATAACTATAACTTTCCAAAAGATTGTGGCAGACTGAATATGTGTGAATGTTAGATTTGATGAACTTTTTTGTTATAAAAGGCAATGTATGTATTTATGTTATTAATTAAAAATGGATTGTGTTGCATAATTGTTGAA
>JASDQU010755106.1:1930-22304 GCA_032191745.1 Picea mariana | reverse complement strand
GCATCGATTGGTTTCCACTTGGACATGGGTCCTCCAACCATTCTCATCAAGGGAATCATATCAATCAATTACTTGACATCAACCAATGACATCAATCAAACCAAACCATTTACATCAATGACATATGATCCAACAATCTCCCAAGTAATCAAACCATTGGCATCGATGACAAACCATTGGCATCAATGAAAACATGATCCAACAGTATATTGGTAAGTCATGTCGCTGTTAGATATAAGATTGGGGTTCGATTCCCATTCTCGACACTTCTAGAAATGATAAGACCCTTTTGGGAAAAATTGGGCTACCACGTGGTGACCTTTGATTGGCCCACATGGTGGTCACATCATTTCCCAGTAACCATATATGTCAGCTCCACGTCAATGACACATCACTACCACGTCATCCTACCATACTACCACATTTGCTACCATGTCATCATGTCGTATTGCCACCTGTCTTGCCACATTAGTCTGTACAATGCCACATCAACCTGTACAGTTCCATGCTGACATCTTTATTTCTACATCAGTTCATAGTGCCAAATGTCAAGGCCATACTACCACGTGTCACATCTTGGTGATGCCATGTGTCATCCTTGTCAGTTCTTTTTTCCTATTTGTTTAAAACTTCATAACATGATAAATTTCTCATACGACATTTGTTTGACCTCGTTCAAGCATCGTTGGAAATTTTTCTTTGAGCTCTTCGACATGAGCACAACCACAAAATATGATCCTCACCATTGTGCATTGACATTACTCAATTCCAAAAGTTCCTTGAAGATCATCATTGCTACTTATATAAAATCTTATAATATTGTCATCCACTAAAAAAAAAATCAATTTGATGACAAACTTATTTCAATGACCTTCCAATCCTCCAATTTTTGCATAGATCATTTTGATGCTTGACTCTTAAGTCAATTGTGATCCCATAATTTAGTGCATCAACATATTTTAGTCAAGAAAATGACAAGACACTATGAAAAAAGGATACATAACTCTTTAGGATTAGTTTGTTATGAAATAATTCTTCCGTGGATAGGTGAATATTCCTCGGAGTACAAACCCCTCTACTAAGATAGAAAACTACATTTGGACACTACCATTCCTATAGAATAATTATGCTCATCGAAAAAGAGAGTAAGAGGGATAGTATGATGTACCTCACTTTCAAATTTTTTCCATGCTACTCCAGTCCATGAGTCTTGAATAGTACCTGCAATGGATGACAAAAGAAAAACAAAAATGGATTAGACAAAAATGATCTATCTATGAAAGATTAAAAAAAAACATAGACAAATACATGCAAACACATATTAGAATGAAATAGGGAAAGTATATTGATGAGAACTTTAAAGAGACACTTAAAATCTTCAAATGTTGTATATTGATGAGAACTTTAAAGAGACACTTAAAATCTTCAAATGTTGTTGCAACTTCTCCAAGTCCTCCTTGTCCAAACCCTTGCTTGAAAGATCCATTATCAGAATAACAATGCTTTGTTGATTATTTCTCCTCCCCGTTAACCATGAGAATGCCTCCATTTATAGGATTTGATAGGCTCAACCACCTTGGTTATATTTGGAATTATTTGAGGATATGACTCCATTAGTTTTGATATATCCCTTAGATGCAGCCTGAGGGTTAGATTCAAGAAAAAACAACTTTATCCATCCATAGTTTTCCTTAGAGAAAAGGGGATTTATCCCAATATTTTCTCAACCAATTTGGTGCTGATTTAAAATGGGAAACAAAGTGCTTCAACGCTCCTTTCTATATAGAAAAAGAGCACTAGCAATCTCTACATATGAGCAAGGGAGCATTGATCTTCCAAAATTTTCCAAGATGACCATTTCTCATAGAAAACCACTTTGTTCTGACTGTCAAATGATGGTTCTTCTTCTAACATGCCTTAGGGATTGTATCAAGTGTTTCCAAGGTGTCATTTGTGATGCGACACTTACGTGAAGAGAATGTGAAACTTATGAAACTTGTGACAAAAGTGCTACACTTATGACACTTATGACAATGAGGATGTGACATTATCGAAGTGAGGAAATTTGGCATGTAACAGACTGGCCCCCAAAGTGTGAAGTAATAAAATGAAAGCTGATGGCCGAAACACTTTGTAGATTTTTCGAAGCAAGGGTATGGAGTCGGGGAACATGGTAGAAGTTGTAGACAACCATCAAACAATGTTAAATGCGTATTCCATTCTCGAGGCAGGCATACCTATGCTCGGAATATAAATGACTCAAATTGTGGCCACCAATAAATACACTACAGATCCATGATGATATTGACTAAGAGTATGGCCACCAGAGATACAATGTGGATCCATACTTATATGACATGAATTGATCATAGCCACACAAAATAATCAATGGAGGTATGAGATGATAAAACATAGCCACATACCAATACAACATGGATCTATGTGATAGTACGAGTATCAATATGCTCAAGTAAATTCCTTCACAACCTGGGAAAAGGAGATGTCATAATTAATGCTCAACCCAGAGTCTTCTTCCCAATCCTGATGTGGTACGAATATATCCATGTGAATAGATGTTTTGATGTCGAACATGGTAGAAACCACTTGATTATTGGTCGTTGAGGTAAATCGTTAACAACTGTGAGGGAAATTACTAGTGATGTCAAATATTCCCAAGGTACCCTAGTACAATCCAGCGAATGTGAATAAATGAGTTGAGTTCGAACATTCGTGGAATCATCTGATCAGAGGTCAATAATGTAAACCTATTGTCGAAAGTGAGGATGCCTATTATTGAGGCATGAAGGTACCAAGTTACTAACTGGTTTCTAAGTCTAATTCTCGAATGATGTGTTGAAGTCGACATGAACAGACTCGTCGAAGGAGGGCCTTGATGTATCCCTCGTCATCGACATGAAACTGATACGGGAAAGTGATCAGATATAGCAGATGAAAACATAATGACACGGGTATGGAAACTGGAAATTTTGTGGATGGTTTAC
Source organism: Picea mariana (assembly GCA_032191745.1). Taxonomy (NCBI): domain Eukaryota; kingdom Viridiplantae; phylum Streptophyta; class Pinopsida; order Pinales; family Pinaceae; genus Picea; species Picea mariana. The sequence goes on along the minus strand of JASDQU010755106.1, from coordinate 19,302 downwards.
TCTCGAAGCGGAAACATCCCTTGAACATTGAGGCACAACATGAGACTTGGCAACATAAACATAGAGTGGACCAAAACATAATGCAATGAGTGTTGAGGCATTCTTCAAATGGTTCAAAGGAGTGTAAAGACTCATAAGATTGGTTCAGTGTAGAGGTTTAGCGGATTATCCAAGTGTTTAGTTTGAAGGTAAAAACAAGTGTCATGTTCAAGGGCAACTGCAAGAGTTGTTTACAAAAATTTTCAAGAAACTTAACACACTTCCTTCAATTTTTTCCCCCATCCAAATGGATTAGTACCTCTTTTTAATTTAATGAGCTTAATGAGGATAACACATGCTCGATATAACTCACCTTCGGTAAGTTCCTCTTCCTTTTCTTAAGGAACTGGAAGAATTAAGGGTTCATCCCCATATGGGCTCCTCAATGTGTATTTTAGTGAGTCCAGAGAAGGAAACATCAATGGTTTTTCACATTTAGAGAGTCTGAAAATAACTTAATGGTGACTCCAGGGTTTTCCTTTTTCATAATTTTAATCTATGCGGTCCAAAAAAGAGATAAAATATTAATCAGGAGATGTTCTGTAACATACCTAGCCACCCACAGGCCGAGCTATGCCACTTAAACATGCTACAACACACCCAACCACCAGCAAGTGGGGCATGCTACAGTCCCAAGACTTAGTTCTGAATGAATCTCGAATTTCTAACAACATTTAATCTAAAATCAAGCATGAAAGAACCACATGCATTAATCAAGATCCATGCCACAACATAAAAGAGATAAACAATGTTCCATGCACAACAAATAACCAATAGACATGCACCTTAAAATACATATCTAATAGATAATTAAATACATAGTGGAATAACATTAGACATAAAACAAAGAGAGCACTTATATTTCAAGTAACATTCACCAACCAGCTGCAGAAAAAGGACATTCCTCCCAACCATATACATTGTTGTTCTTTTACTCTCAACAGTAGGTCACCCCTGAGCCAGGGATATGAATCCACAAGGATAGGTCCTAGGCCAAGTCTAAACACATGGAAGTTGGCTAACTAGCTCTCGGGTTTCCCAACCTCGCAGCAAAACCCGAATTTCCAGCACCACCCAAAGAAACAAACACCCTCCTCTTCCATGCAGTCCCTCAGGCTGTCCCATTTCTCTCCAGGGCTTCAGTGCTACTGGTCAGGAAATATCCCTACTAGAACTCCAAGGGTTCTTAGCTATGGACAGTTCGATCTGAACTTCCATCAGTCTCATAACTAACAAGCCTCTCAGCACTCAAGCTATCACAGACCTTTCAGCACTCACAACAATCCACAATACACTAGCTCTCTTCTACCCAGCCTGCACAACCCCAAGAGAATGGAACCCATTCTTTTCCACACTATACCTCAGGTTCTCCATCTACTTCCAAGGCTCTAGTGCTTATGGTTAAGAATCTCCCTATTGGTACTATCAGGACTCGCAGTTGTGGATAGTTTTATCCAAACTTCCATTAGGATCATTCACACAAGCATCCATTCCCTTCTGTAATGATCAATAATTATTACAACCATTCATCAATGGATCCCCTCTTCCTGTCATTTGTTTCAATGCTCATCCCAAGAGCATATGAACTAGAAATAGTGAGTGGAGAGTAAAGAAGAATAAGGGAACAAGGGAACAAAACGAACCAGGGGAAGAAGATGAACAAAAGGGAAGAATGACCCCCAAACTTCACCCAGAGCCATCCTCATGCAACCATTCGTATCCATGCTTAGACCAAGAGAACATCAATTCAACCTGAGTGAAGTAAAAGGAAGAAGAAGACGAACTTGGGGAGAAGAAACGCACCAGGGAAAATAAGTGAACCAAAGCATCCCCCGATGAAAGTTTATATAATCAAAAGAACCAAGAACCACATGGCCTCCCCCAAGAATCCCATGTAACCACTTTTCTCCATAAAATCAATTATGGGTAAATAAAATAATAATAATAATAATAAGACTTATCCCCCCAAGCCCCCTCTCTCATGGAATCATAACCTCCTATCTCTTTTGTTCTTGTCCGTCTTGCAGCGAGTGATGTATTTTATTAATGTATATGAAGTATTACATTTCTTAGGAACTCTAGCCCCCTTTTCGACTTTACTGGCTCACTATCCTAAGTCACAATTACATAATACATTATAGTTCATAAGGGTTAAAACTGCAATGTTACATGCCCTTTCAAAACTTTTAATGAGTGTGAAAGGAAGAAATATCACTCGATGATCTTTTCATGTTTAGAGATTCTGAAAAGAGCTTAAAGGAGACTCCATGGGGTTCCTTTTTCGTATAACCTTTACGTGTCCGAAAAAGTGATAAAAGTATACTCGGTTACATTCTCATGTATTTGTGAGTGCAAGAAAGCACAAAGACTAAGCTCATTAGTTGTTACAAGGTCATCAAAAGGAATCCGTTCAAATTCCTGTAAAATCAAATTGTTCTGGGCACAAGATATTAGTAATTTATTGAAAAAATAATAAAAAAACCCAAAAATAGACTTTATAATAAGGATAAATGACCAAATTGGACATATCAAATACCAAACTAGGTCATAAATTCATTCTTACCATTGTTTTTTACCATTCTCCTATGGTCTTTGAGTTTTTACCTCTTTTGAAGCAATTTTCAAGTGTCGATTGCGGGAGTTGTGGGTGACCGTTTTCATAACCATCTAGACTAGGTTGGTTTTTTTCTTCTCCTCATCCATTTTTATGCCTTGTTATTGCATTTTATCCTCTAGTTTAGGTGTTCTAGGCTCCTTGGGAAGCCATGGAGGCTCGAACTGGATCGACGCTCCCTTAAGGAATCAAGGTGAGCGTCAATCGTGATTTCAACGCGCTGAGGGGGGGCTAGCGCTCCGTTAGCTTCTTTGAGGGAGTGTTAGGCGCAAAAATCATTTTTGTTTTATTTTAAGGATAAAAAGAGGAATTTTCGTTCCATGATGATTGATTGATGTTTTTACAGGTTTCATCTATAGTTAGCCATTATTGAGTGGAAAGAGCATGAGCATGAGTTCAATGACATCGTCACTCTTCAAGACCCTCAAGTGAGGGTGACCTTGTGTAGTTTTGGCTTACTCAAATATTTCAAGCTTCAAAACATGAGAAAAGAAGTACTATTACTTGAGTAATTGATTTGTTTATGGGCCGACATTGAGAAAGCGTTATGAATAGGGCCGCATATCCTTGAAATTGAGATGGCCAATGTATATTTTTTGGTGGGGCTCTTGAGGAGAGGGGCACCCATAATTTTGTCGAAAAACAGGGCTATGAGACTGACCGAGGCATATGTTGTCGAATTTTGTATACCGTGGTCACAGTTGATGGGAGGAATGATCGTAATCAAATATGTGAAATATCTATCACTTCAATCCATTATATTCTCCATCACCAAGTTGGCAAGGAGCACTAGTTCCCACTTGGCTTCTAAATCACAAATATCTTATGCCATTCAGTGTTTGGAACCAAGACTATTCAATTGGAGTGCAGGGTTCCTGAGGAATGTCGAAGAAAAAATATACAAGTGCAGGACTAGCAAACAAAAATAGTTCAGATACGGTTCTTTCTTGGTTTCATTTTTCTTAGAGCAGATCCCTGGATGCAACCACAGGTTTCAATGATAGCACGTCTCGTGACCGATCCTCGTATGGAGAGGTGGACCAGTATTTCCCCCAAGTTGGGGAATGAGCCTTCATCTTTCAGATTCACTGCTGACTTTTTCACATGGTGGAGGAGGTTCTTAGTGGTGATTAAGGACTTCCCCTATGTTGGGGTAGATTTCAGAGGCAATCCTGACTTGGTGCTCCCTAAGGGAATACAATGGGACACATCAGGTATAAAATACCATAAACTTGTAACAATTTTGTTTTTTTGTTTTTTTTTTACATGTTTTTGCTTGTATAACGAGGAATATAAACCATTTAGTTTTCATAATGCAGACATAGGTGTGTCACGTCCGACGAATATGCCATCATTGGGGCATTGTGGGGATGCACATGCAACAACTGAGCATGACGTCGTAGTGGGAGGACTCCGAGAGGTGGGGAGAAACCTCTGGGGTTTGATGATGGGTGTTCCTCCTTTGAGGAGGTGAGACATTTATTTACACTTGTAGTGACACACAATTGGGGTCTCTGAAGGCCTCAACCATTTTCTATGATGGGTGATACGATAAGTAGTGTACCTTTTGGAGCACAATGTGATACACGAGGACATGTAGATTCCTCAGATATTTTGTAGTCTCTATGATGATACTATGGGCATTGTTAGTCCCTAAAATTGCACTTGACTGTGAGAGGTCAAGCTAGGGTATCATAAAGTTATTGCAAAATTATTTTGAGAGTTTTGTGATTTGGTTTTTGAAAGGGTGGTTGAAAATTGGTTCAAGGTTTCAGGATAAACAAGAATTTCAAAATAAGAACAAATGATATCCCACTAATTGGTTAAAGGGTAGACACATAGATGAATTAGAAAAATAAGTAAAGAGAATGTGAGGTCTCCAATTTGTTAACCCCACATAAAATTCTTATCTCAAAATATAATTAAGAAACAAGAACATTAGCTTGTAAATCAAAACTTGAAAATAATAACAACATCAAATTCTTCATTGTAGCAATTGATGATTAAGAAAACAATGCATTACAGTTTCATAAATGATCTCAAGCATGAAGAGAAAAAGAACATGGAATAAGAGAAAGTCTAACCATCAATATTCCTTTGCCATTAAGTGTCAACATATAATAGAAATGTCTTACAAGGAGTTTCAAAACAGGTCCCCTGAATATCCAAATTTTCGACCCCTCACAGATTCTTCCATTTGTCTATTTATACTATTCAAAAGATAACTATAGATCCTAACTTCTAGTTTTCTGTTAAGGATACAATCTGATCAATATCTATCTTTGAGGAGGATTAGCTCAAAATGAGCATTTACATTACCAAAATAGGCATCAACTCAACAACCTAATTCCAAATGATTCTTTCAACAATACATTAGATCCTACAAATTAGGAGTTGGTTTTGATTTAGTTATGTATTCAAAGTATTCAACTTCACAAGCCAAAAACAAGTAAATTATCTCTCATTCCCTAGTAAATATCAAAACTGTTCCAAATCGTTCATAAGGCTATCATGATATGATAACAATGCTAGCTTTAGCAATCCTCAGTTTCAGCTTACTGGTGACTACAATGTTGTGCCAATATAGTTTGAAGTTGGATTCTCTAAGCTCTTTGAGTAATGCATTTTTATCCCTTTTCTTCTTCTTGAACCCCTGTATCTTTTCCTGTTATCTAGAACTCCATTGCTCTGCTTGAGCCTTTTCCTTCTTCAACTGCTTCACCATTTTTTGTAGTTCTTTGATCTTCTCTTTATCACTTATGAACTTGACTTTGAATTCTGGAAACTCTTCTGCAGGTGCATTCTTTTTTAGATCTATGGAAGCCTTAGTTTAGTTTAATTTGGTATCTAGAAGCTAATCCTGAGATGTGATCATCATCTGAACTAGCTGAATCCATGGCCTCTGGAATATCTGATATATGGTATGAATCTACAGGATGATCATCTTTGTTTTCAAAAATTCTAATGGTTCCTTTAGAAAGTGCTTCTTCTCTTGATAATCTGGTGGTAGCTCTTGTTACAAGTCCTATAGGAGATTGAGCAATCTGTTTACCTCTTTCTGTTGTTTTCCCCAAGTTTTTAGTTTCTTTTGTTTTCCTGTGTAATGGAAGTCTTTCTGCATTTTATTTGACACCTTCTTTAGAGTCCTCAGAATGGTCTTCTATGACTATAACATTTTCCTCTTTGATAGATGGGTCAAACATAGCTTTGGACTTTAACATGTATTTGTTGGCAACCCTAATGGAGTTCCTCCTAGGGTATTTAGACATAGGTGCAGATTTCTTCCCCTACTTTTTTACTGTGGCACCTTTCTTACTGGTTGCTTGTTGTTTATGCTTGACTATAGATTTAATTGAGCTTATATAGAAATATCCATTTGAATCTTCTTCCATTTTAATGTTAATATCAGAAAACACTTCTGCAATAGGAAACATTTCGATCTCTACATCAAATTTTGATCTCTTAACTCTATTGGTGGTGTATTTTTCTTGGTTTTAATCTACAGGAGTATTAGTAGGAATTTGTTGATTCTGCTTCTTTCTCTTGCTAGTCCTTGTCACCCTAGTGGCAGATATTTCCTCTTTGACTGGGAATTCATCAATTGTGATACTATGTTTCTGTGTAGCTTCCTTTTTTCTTTTGCCCCTTTTCTGTTTGCTTGGCTATGGATAAGGATTTAGGGATTGGATCAACCAATTCTAGGGTTTTTGTATTTCACTCAAAGCATAAAAAACCAGTGTCTTAATTAAGACTTGATGAAACAGGCTACCTTTGGCTGTGGTAGGGTGAGACTATACCCTTTTTGACATCTTCGATAAGCTTTTGAGTAGAAAACATGGTAGATTTAAGGGATAGTCTCCATTGATATGCATTAATAACCTAATATGGTAGATTTAAACCAGCAAGAATCTACCCTCGCAGGTGATATACCTATAAATTATGATCAGGGTGGTATGCCACTCCTATCTGATCCAGTTGTGAGGGACTCCTTTCTTCCAATCTGGGTTCTGCTTATCTGGTAACAAGAATTGTTTCACAAACTCCATGACCACGTGCTCATTTTTCCACCATTGTTCTCCCCTAATCGCCAATCTACAAGCTTTGGAAATGGATTGTTCCATTACCAACATCAACAGTTTACCGATCACCACTTCGAAGCCATCAAAGTTCTGTGCAAACTAACATGTTCGCCATTCCCCTAGAAAGTGGTAAAGAACTCAAACCTGCTAGCATCCTTGAACCTTTGTGCCATCTATGGATATGCTTCAAGTATCTCGGTACCCTCAGGTTCCAACCTAACAATTTGCCCACCTTTCTTCAGCACCATGTCGATGATACAGTGTTGTAACTCGGTGCTGTTGGAAACCAGGAATTTAAAATCTGCAACTTATACTACATAACAATTTCCTTAAATGGATATTTGCGCACATAATCCAAAGGATTAGAATAACAGATGACAGTGTCATATAATTGTTAGAAAAATAGGACCGCAGAGAAATAAAATAAAACAAATGCAGAAATAAAACACAGAAGATACATAATACAATAGAGACACATATTTACGTGCTTCACCCAGTGTGGGCTACGTCCACCAATGAAATTGCTATGTCCTTCCTTTATTATTATCCAGGAAATGAAGGGATACAACCTACAACAAAACCTATTGTAACTTCCTCTTCTTTCTCTCACAGTATCCTCTCTCAGAATACGATACTCGCCATAATGCATAGCTGCAATACATTTCCCTCATAACAGAGGGTTGCCTTCTAGGGAAAAAAACCCTAACATAATTTCTACCGTTAGATCTGTGACCTTATAATGAACGGTCCAGATTTACAATGAAATTACAATATACATTTACAAGGAAATTTTTCCTTCGGGGGCTTTGCCCTCAAACCCCCGTCAGGGGTCCACCTTCCCCCAAACCCCCTAGCTGGGGGGATAGTCCCCCCAGGCCCTGTAGAGGGGGTACCCCCCCTCTGCACTCCCCCGCATGGAAGAGTGTACATACTTATAGGGTGAAAAGTCTTCATGGGGTATAAACACGGTTGAAACCAAGGACCTCTGAATTAGGAAGATAATCAGGCTCCACAACCAACAATCTCCCACTTGGAGACTGATCTCAACAACTCCACCACTGCTGTATATGCTGGAATCTGAACCTTCTTGGACCTGGAAAATTTCTCATCTTCATCTTCATTCTTGAAGACCAACTGAAACTAAGCAAGAACTTAGTTTCTCTCTGGTTACTCCCTTTGTTAACATGTCTGCAGGATTTTGGCTAGTGTGTATCTTTTCCAACTTCAAATGTCCATCTTCCAAGGCGGATCGTATGAAGTGGTACCTCAACTGTATATTCTTAGTCTTCTAATGGAAGGTTGAGTTCTTTGCAAGATGACTTGCACTCTCACTGTCATAGTACAACCTACTATTCTCTTGCTTCTTTCCCAATTCCTCCATAAAACTCTATAACCAAATCATCTCTTTACTAGCCTCTGTAGAAGCAACATACTATGCCTCTGTTGTTGAAAGTGCAACAATCTTTTGTAGTTTCAAAATCCAACTTACTGTTGTTCCACCTATAGTAAAAACATACCTTGTGGTGCTCCTCCTGCTATCTTTATCACCTGCCATATCTGAATCAACATATCCCTATAGAAAAGTGTCTAAACCTCCAAAACATAATGCATGAGTAGCAGTACCTCTCAAATACCTGAGAATCCACTTTACTGCTTCCCAATGTTCTTTACCTGGATTGTTCATATACCTACTCACAACTCCCACTACATGTGCAATATCTGGTCTTGTGCAAACCATTGCATACATCAAGCTGCCAATTGTTGATGAATAAGGGACCTTGGACATGTATCTATCTCCTCATGTGTCTTGGGACACATTTCCTTAGTTAATTTGAAGTGTCTGGCCAAAAGTGTACTAATTGGTTTTGCATTCTGCATTCTAAAACTTTCCAACACCTTCTCTATGTACTCGCCCTGAGACAATGTCAATTTGCGATTTTTTATGTCTCTCGTTATTCTCATGCCAAGGATTTTCTTTGCAACACCCAAATCCTTCATCGCAAATGAATTGGCAAATTTCTTCTTGAGCACATTTATATCCTACATATTAGACCTTGCAACAAGCATTTCATCTACATACAATAGCAAGATAATATAACTTCCATTTTCTAGCCTTTTAAAATAAACACAGTGATCAGAATGACATCTACTATAACCTTGTTCTATCATAAACCTGTCAAACTTCAAATACCACTGCCTTGGAGCTTTCTTTAGGCCATACAACCTCTTCTTCAACCTGGATACCAAATTCTCCTTCCCTTTGACCTCATACCCCTGTGGCTACTGCATATAAATCTCTTCCTCCAAATCCCCATGGAGAAAATCTGTTTTTACATCTAATTGTTCAAGATGAAAATATTCTACTTCCACGAGACTCAAAATAGTCCTAATTGAAGTCATTTTAACAACAGGAGAAAATATTTCATCAAAATCTATAACTTCCTTTTGTGCAAACCCCTTTACAACAAGTCTAGCCTTGTACCATTTTTTTCCTCCATCTTCTTCCTTCAACTTGTAAACCCATTTATTCTACAATGCTATTTTTACTGTAGGAAACTGAACCAAGTCCCAAGTCTGGTTATTTGCCAAGGAATCGATTTCCTCTTTCATGCCTTACTCCCACTTCTTTTTGGTGTCTACCTGCATTGTCTCTTCATAACATTCTAGTTCACCATAATCAGTCAAAAATAAATAATACAATGAAGGAGAGTATCGTTCAGGGGGTATACTTAACCTTGTAGATCTTCTAACAACACTTGCATGTGTTTGAGGTACTTGCTGCTCCTATTGTTGTACATTTTGATTTTTAGGTTCCTTTGGAATTTCTTTTTCAATGATCTCATCAAGCACTATGTATTCTTGTTTTTATTCTTCCTGTTTCTTTCCCTGCAATTGATCTTTGTACATGACCTTCTCATTGAATATGAAATCTCTACTCCTAATTATTTTGTTATTTTCATAATCCCATATAACCAAAATCATTAACACTGTATCCAATAAAGGTACACTTCTTGTATTTATACTCAATCTTTGTTCTATTTTCTTTATCAATATGGACAAATGCTTCACAACCGAAAGTTTTCAAAAAATAATAGTTTACCTTTTTTCTTGTCCATTCCTCCTCTGTAATTCTACCATCCAAAGAGCTTGAAGGTTCTCTATTTATTAAGTAAACAACAATATCTACAACATCTGCCCAGAACTGTAAGGGAAAATCAACATGCAATCTCATACTCCTTGTACGCTCCATGATTGTCCTGTTCATCCTTTCTGACACATCATTTTCTTGTGGTGTTCTTGGAACTATCTTCTCTATATGAATCCCATGGTATGAACAGTAATCATCAAAATCCTTGTTGCAATATTCACCTCCATTATCTGATCTGAGACACTTCAAACTTTTTCCTATCTCATTCTCAACTAAAGCTTTCCATTTCTTAAAAGTATCAAAAACATCAGATTTTTGTCGAATGCAATAAACCCAAGTTTTTCTAGTTGCATCATCAATAAAAGAAACATAATAATGAGAGCCACCAAGAGATGATACCTAAGCTGGTCCCCATACATCTGTATGCACAAGCTCTAACCTTTCATTCTTCTTTTCTTTTCCGACTCTGAGAAATCTGACTCTCTTTTGTTTTCCATAAACAAAATGCTCATAGAAGTCTAAATCAATTTGTTTAAGATCTCACAAAAAATTTCTTTTGTGAAGTATTTGCATACCCTTTTCACTCATGTGTTGCAGCCTATGATGCCACAGTGTTGTATCCACTCCTATAGAAGCTAAAGCGATATAAGAGTCAGTATTACCAGTACACAAATACAATGTACCTACCTTCTCTCCTTTTTCTATCACCAATGATCCTTTGATGACCTTCCACGTCTTAACTGTAAATATGGATACACAACCTTCACTTGCCAACTGCCCTGTTGAAATCAGATTTTTCCTTAAATTTGGAACATGTCTTACCTCTTTCAACAACCATTGGTTTCCATTGCATTTCTTTATTTTTACCTTTCCCATTCCAACAATTTTGCATAGTGCATCATCACCCAAATGAACCTGTCCAAAATCACCTTGAACATAATCTAGAAAATGGTTCCTATGGGGTGTGGCATGAAATGAAGCCCCTGAATCTACTACCCAAGTCTCAGAAATATTATCTACAGAAAGAATCAAAGCACCTTGTAACACATCACCTGTTACATTTGCTTCCTGATTTCTCTCTTGTTGTCCATCTCTTTTTTTCTTTGGAGCTCTGTAGTCTTTCTTCAAATGTCCTTTCTTTCCACAATTATAGCACTCTATCTTTCCAAGTCTGGATTTGGATCTTCCCTTCCTAGAATTCCCGCGGTTCCCTGAGCCCTTTCCTCTATCCTTTTGTCTTCCCCTATTCTCCATGTTCAACGCATTACCTGATGTCTCACCTATGCTTTTCCATTGCATTTCCTCACTAAGGATAACACCAATGACATCATCAAATTTTAAAGTATTTGAACTAGAGACAAAGTTACTTACATCCATGACCAAGTCGTTCCAGCTTTCTGGAAATGAGCACAAGATTAGAAGATCCTTAACCTCATCATCAAAGTCCACTTTTACAGAACTTAGTTTATTAGTAACCATATTAAATTCATTTAAATGATTTGAAATAGACCCACCTTATGACATATTCATATTAAATAATATCTTCATTAGAAATACTTTATTGGATGTCGATGGTTTTTGATACAGTTTAGCCAACACGTCCATCAGATCCTTCGTTGTCTTTTCTTTCGAAATATTGAAAGCCACCGATGTTTCCAAGCTCAGCTGTATCATTCCTAGAGACTTTCTGTCAAGAATCTCCCATTCTTCATCCTTCATGGCCATCGGCTTCTTTTCTACTCCACCCAATAGTAAGAATAGATCCTTATGATATAAATAATCTTCCATTTGCATCTTCCATAACTGGTAGTTTTGGCCGCTAAATTTCTTGACCCTAAACTTTCCATCCTCCGACATTTCTCCCACTCGAACCAGGAACCCTCTTTTTCTGCGAGTTACCTTTCCCTCTGATACCAGTTGTTAGAAAAACAGGACCATGGAGCAATAAAATAAAACAAATGAGGAAACAAAACACATAAGATACACAATACAATAGAGACACAGATTTACATGGTTCACCCAGTGTGGGATACATCCACCAAAGAAATTGCCAGGTCCTTCCTTTATTATTATCTAGCAAATGAATGGATACAACCTACAGCAAAAACTGTTGTAACTTCCTCTTCTTTATCTCATAGTTTCCTCTCTTAGAATACAATACTCACCATAATGCATAGTTGCAATACATTTTCCTCATAACAGAGGGTTTCCTTCTAGGGAAAAAAACCCTAACATAATTTCTACCATTATATATGCGACCTTATAATGAACGGTCCATATTTACAATGAAATTACAATATACATTTACAAGGCAATTTTTCCTTCAGGGGATTCACCCCCGAACCCCCGCCAGGGGCCCGCTTTCCCTCGAACCCCCCAGCCGGGGGGATATCCCCCCCGGACCCCGCAGAGGGGGTACCCCCCCTCTACACTCCCCCACATGGAAGAGTGTACATACTTCTAGGGTGTAAAGTCTTCATGGGGTACAAACACGGCTAAAAGCAAGGACCTCTGAATCAGGAAGATAATCAGGCTCCACAACCAACAATAATGATATTGGAAATGGAACTAATTTGATATAGGTCCTTGCAGGTATAGAGTGATCTCATTCATGAAATGGCTCAAATGACATCATCGATTCAAGTGAGATCGTGGAGTACATGCAGGTCTTTTGTCCACAATTCATGTGATCATGACAAGATTTGGATGGCTAGCGCATGTCACAGCATGATTACTTTAGCGTTGTAGGAATAACATTATTCCCATAGCGCTATTGATGACTTGTCAATAATTTGAATTTTCAAATTTCAAATAAGCAAATGATGTGACAAATCTCATTAATCCATATCTTAAACCTTCAAACTTAAGAAAATTATTCAAAAATACTAAAAGTTCAAAGCATAACAAACTCAAACCAAATAGTAAAGTCTAATGAAATCAAGTAATGAGGTATAAGCAGGGAGGATTTAGGATAAGGGATTCTCACTACATCAAGAACAAAGTTAGAGACTAATAGGCATGAAGGCCCAAGTTTTTCCTCGTTATGTACTTTTTTATGATGTAAAACTTTTTTCTGCCAAGCAAATATATATATACATACACACGAGTTTTTCAGTTCCTATCTATGTTACATTTTTTTTGTTTTATGTGATGTATTTATACAGATTATTTATGTTTCAAGTGTTTATCTCTTGATATGTGTTTATACTCAAGAAATTCAAAATCTCTTTCGAGACGACGAACCCTCAGATGGAGATGTAGTAAAATAGAATTGTGAATGATGTACTCACGATTAAGTTGATGGACCACAAGTTGAGAGTCAAGGTTAATAAACAATTGAGATATACCTAGATAGGAGGCTTCAGTTAAGATCTTGATGATGGAATGGTACTCTGCAATTTTGATTGGTTATAGATATGAGGAAAATCCCTCTTGAACTCACTAACTCGCCAAAGTGGTAGATGACCCAAGCTGCAGAAGTGATGTTCTGGGTATGTCGACTAGCGCCATTCGCAAACTTGAAAGAGATGGGAAAAGATGATTTCATCTGCACAATCAATCATAAATAAAAGTATAAGAATCTGAGACAAAACCCATGCACGAAAAAGAAAAGACAGACCAATTCAAAAGTATATAGTACAGAATGTACAAAGCACACATGCGAGATATTCCGTGCATATTACTTATTGAGGTAAATCCCATTGCGGGGCTCACCAAGAGATATCCCATTGTAGTCTACTAACTCATAGGTGCCTCTGTGTAAAACATTTTTTATGATGTATGACATATGCCAAATGGGTTCTAACTTCCTTGCCCACAGCTTGTCACGATCTTGATCATAGACTAGGACTAGATCGCCTTCTACGAAAGTGAGAGGTTGGATGGACTTATCATATTGATGTTTTCTGTGTTTTTGATACATCTTGTTGATGAGAGAAACATCAAAATGGGTTTCATCCAACTTGGTTAGATATAAGAATCGTTCCTCTTAGAAAAAATTGTGGGGTAAGAGTTCTACGACAAGTTTCAACGAAGGAATCTTGCATTCGATTTGTAATACCGCTTCTATCCCATATACCAACTGGAAAAGTGTAAATAAAGTTGTGGATTTCACTGAAATTCGATAAGCCCAGAGTACATATAAGAGATGCAAGTTCCAAGAGGTTTTGTTCTATCCCACCATGCATTGAAGAATGGTCTTTAGGACTTTGTTGATGGCTTCAACTTGTCCATTAGCTTGAGGATAGTAAGGGGATGTGTTTTCATGGAGAAAAAATAACTTCCTGTGCAATTCACCCATCACCTGGATCTGGAAATGGGATCCATGATCAGTTATGATAGCTTATGGGACATAGAATTGATTGATGATGTGGTTGAACAAAACAATTGTTGTTGTGTGGCCATCATTAAGAAATGTAGGCATAGCTTCAGCCCATTTAGTGAAGTAATCGATGGAAAGGATGATATAACCATGCCCCCCTACTGAGGTAGGATTAAATTGCATAAAATCAATTCCCCATTTTGCAAAGGGGTCGATGACGACAATAGGATGAAGTGGAGCTGGGTGGGTATGTTCTTTCCTATGAAAGATCTGATAGGGTGGGCATTTTTTAATGGCCTCAATGCGATCTTTGAATATGGAAGGCAAAAAATAACCAACACGTAGAATTGTTTGGGTTGTATCCATCCCAGAAAGATGACCGCCACAAGATCCAAGGTGAAATTCATTCAAAACTCATTCAACCTCTTCGTGGTTTAAACAAATTCAAGGAAAATATCAATTCCACAACAGTAAAAAGTTTCATTGATGATGACGTAGCATTTTGAGTAGTGTCTGATGTGATGTCATTCATCACGTGAAATACTAGGCTGAAAATATTGGGTTTGGAGATAAATAAGAATATATCCATACCAAGGATCATACGTACTAATAAGTAACATGGATTCATCAGGGGGAGAATCATTTGGCGCAGTATCCTCATCAGTATGGGGAATATTTCAAATTAATTCTGCAAAAACCAATGATTTCTTAGCCTTGGATTTGGTGAACTCGAGATCAAATTCTTGGAGAATAACGATCCATTTGGAATATTTTCCCCCAAGTACTTGATGAGTCAATATATGGTACATGGGGCTCGATTCTGCGATGACCATAGTTGTGTGTAAAATAATGTAATGGCGAAATATTTGGACGACAATAACTGCTGCCAAATCCAATGTTTTGATATGTGAATAATGAAGTTCAAGACCTGGTAGAATTTTTCTCAGATAATAAATCACATGTTCAGTGTTGTCATCATCCTATTGGACTAACACCATAGCGATAGTGGACGTAGAGGTAGCCAAATAAGGGATATAATCTCTTGTATAATCTGCTGGATGCAAAAGAGGTGTGTTCATTAAGGCATGCTTAGGAGAATCAAATGAGCGCTGAGTGGTGGCATCCCATATGAAAGGGGCATCTTTCTGCAGAAATCTCATGAATCCTTTAGTGATTTCGGTGTAATTGCAAATGAAGCGGTGAATAAAGTTTTCTTTCCCTTGCAAACTTTGCAGTTGAGTGAGGTTGTTGGGAGGAGGTAAAGAGAGAATGTATTTGACTTTTAAGGGATCCACCCTAATCCTGTCTTTGAAAACTACGAATCCAAGGAGTCATCCTAATTCAACAATGAAGATGCATTTATGGGGGTTCAAACATATGTTGTAAAACCGACATCGAAAAAAGATGGATCATAGTTGACCAATGTGGTCTCATCAATGAGACGAGTGAATGGGTAAGTCATCGAGGTAAGTTTCAACAATATGTTTGATATCGTGGAATGCATAGGACATGGCCCGCTGAAAAGTGGCTCCAACGCTTTTAAGGAAAAATGGTAATTTTCGATAAGAGAAAGTCCCCCAAGGGTAGATAAAGGTTGTTTTGTATTTATCAACTGGTAGAATGTTGATCTTGTTATAGCCAAAAAATCCATCCATGAAAGAGAAAACAACACTCCTGGTACAATTATCGATAATTTGGTCGATAAAGGGTGTAGGGTAATTGTCCTTGGGACAAGCCTTATTAATATCCTGATAGTTGACACATCCATGAATAGTTCCTTGTTTCTTTGTGACTGAAACGATGTTTCAAACCCATTCGGTCAAAGGGACAGGATACATAAAACCATATTTCAAAAAAAATTCTACTTCTGCCTTGATTACCGCGATCTTTTTAGGATGGACTAGGTGAAGTTTCTGTATCACATGTTTAAATCCTGGGTGTTGGACATATTGTTATTGATGTCAACAACTGATGTCACTATGATGTGGTGCTTAATTTTTATGAACAACATGCAGAGGAATCTACCAAAATCTCAAGAGGGAAAGCACATTGCAATGATGATGAGTTGTTATAAACAACATACAGAGGAATCTACCAAAATGCTCCGAAGGGAAATCTCATTGCAGAAATGCGATCAGGATTGAAATCCCCATAGTAAAAATACAAAAAATAATCAAGGGAGAATCTTGTCCACCGATGTAGATTTTGGGACAAAACAGGACCATCAGATATGGAAGTTACATAGGAGGACCTTCGAATCAAACATTCGATTAAGTCTTGACTGTCGAATCTCAGTAAGGGCAGATCAACGTCGGGGAACCATTGTGGGATGCAAGGGTTGAGTTAAACGCTTGCACAATTTTATGTTTCGAAATCATCCATGATTGTTGATCAACTATGGTAGCATTCTCGATCGTTAGATTAATTAAAGGTTAAATAGGGGAATCTCACTTTAGGAAAATTGAGAATTGGGAATGGATAACCCAAAGTCCCGAAGGCTGAAATGAATCTAGACCATTTATATAGAAATCACAGTCATTGATTAAGAATTCATGAGATCCCAAAATAGCGAAAATACTGACAACCATTGGATCATGTTAGGTTTTTCACATCAAAGATGGACCATTAGATCAAGTCAAGTTTCTCGAGTTTTACTCGGGGAATCTCACTTCAGAAGAATTGAGAATTGGGAACAGATAACTCAAAGTTACGAAGGCCGAAATGAATCTAGACCATTGATCTAGAATTGATCACGGTCGTTAGAGCCATGAGGAGGATATGTGCCATGACAGGAGATCCACGTTAACAAGGACACATGGCACAAGCACATGGTGACAAGTGTCTAATTCTAGTTGGCACTTTAAGGTTACATAACTCACGAATCTAAGTGACATGTGCCAGACACTCGGCCAGTGGCAAGTCAGTAGTGACATCATCAAGTTACGTCACTCCTGGAGTTTGTCCTTTGGGGGAAACCAACAGCTACCCGAAGTGTCGATGTAATGTCCCCCACCTCTTAGAGAGGTGATGAGGAGACTCAGTGGCCTGGGCACCCCCACTAGGTCATAGTCTCACACTGAGGGGGGAAAAGTCAAGAAGTTAAAAGTTATATTTTTAAGTTGACTTAAGAAAGGAAAAGGATAAAGGAGTAAAAGATAACTCAACAGAAGA
>JASDQU010755104.1:2681-14555 GCA_032191745.1 Picea mariana | reverse complement strand
TGATTATAACATCTAGAAGAGCACTTAGAAAACAATATGCATTAGTTCAAGAGTCTCATTCACATCGCAGATTAAACCCTTATTACATATCAACGCAGTAAAAATAAAGGTCAAGCACTTTCAATCACTTAGCACATAACATTATCTCAGATCTAACATTTATTCATCTTTAATACCATTAAGCACTAAGAAACAACATTTGATGCATTCATCATACGTTATAACAAAAGCACTAAGAAAATAAACAACATAAGCCACATCGCACAAAGCACACCAAGACACAAGATATACGTGGTTCACCCCAGTGTGGGGCTACGCCCACCAAATTCTTATTCTTCTTTATTAGTCTTCAATATTCTTACATTCAGTCGCTCCTGTGCACAAAGACTCAAAGACACAAAGCCAAACCACGCAAAGGACAAGAGATCTTTGTGCAGTACACTAGATCCTCCTTCCCAAAATCAGGTCAAGGCATAGATCCAACTCCTTAGTAGCACAATGCCTTACTTTACACAGTCTGTCTGCACAAAGAAACTTACAACCTCTTGCACTAATTTAATCATTTATAACATATGGTGCACATAGCCAACCATCTCTGCTTCTTACGTYGCTTAGCTACTTATTTATACATTTACAAAAAGTCCTAAACATGGGTAAACCCATGGGMCGACATCCCATAACCCGTTACRTAAACCCTAGTAAACCCTTTGTTGGGTTCACAAGCCCACAAAATAAGTGAGATCCTGTGATCTCAGCTCCGCTTGGGYGCTCCTTCTTCGACCAACCTGTSAAAGTCCCAAAAGTGGTCAAACACGACCAATGTTTCCTCAAAACTTGGTCAAGGGCCAACACGTGCCCAACACTCACCTGTGACTCGTCCTGAGTCACTCAGATMTGGGAAACACTGCTTCAAGGGCCTCAAGCTTAACTCGMGCTRCCTCAACTTGATGGTTCKCTAGAGCCTCTTGCTYGACAAAMTCCATAATTATTTTCTTTGTAACAGGCCCCTYYARGCGATGTTCCATTGTCACAACCACTTGGTCTAATAGYGAGCCTTGTCCTTCAATCGCTTCAAAAATTGTGCAGGATTCATTATGCACCGGTTTTACTCTCTGTGTAACTTCCATGACTCTGCTCTGGATGGAAGTAATCTGTTGTTGGACTGCCCGCTGCTCCTTTGATCTCTTCATTYGCTCGACTACAGTGAGTAGCTTCATCTGTGCCTACACAGTGGATGCTTTCTATTGCACCTCCTGGAGTTGTGCTTCCAATTTCCTTAGCTCTGGATCTTCTGCAAGGCATTCATAGGTATACGCACTTTGATCACTCAACTGCTTACATTCTAAGGCAAGGACCTTGATCCTTCCAACTACTCTCTTAGCAGCTTCCTCCCTTTGGTCACGCACTGCAGCATCTTGGATAGAGGCTACCTTGTAGCCTTGCTTTCCCTTTTCTACATCGCCATAATCCTGTTTTATGTGTTGTTCCAGGGAGTGATATGAGGTCTTCCTTGGGTAGAATTATTGAGGGTTCAGTCCCTGCATGCTCAGTCCTGTGATCAGGTGGATCAACTTTGGATCCATCGTGATGCATATGTCGAACCATCGATATCCTTTGTGGTAGTACGATAAGAGGAACTTAACGCAAGCATTAACCTCTTGATGTCGGTCAAAGTGAGGGATCTTAATTACATTCAATATTGTTGACTGCGCGATCTCCTTAATCCATGGTTGGGAGACTATGTGTGGCTTCTTCCCAGTCATCTTCATTAAATACCTATGTGGCACAAGCATGGCGTAGTTATTTATGTCGCCGAGATTAAAGTCATTGTTCTTAAGAGCTGGAGTCTGTCCTAACTGGGGTCCAAATAAATGTATCCCCTACAGGATGTATGCAATGGTCAACGTGTACTCAAAGTCACGTGGGATACTATCGCGGTTAACCACGCCAGCCAAAGGCAGTATATAATCTGGCAAGACCGACAGGATCTACTTCGCGTTAGCCAGATTGTTGCGGTGMTTTCTTCGCTTCTCAGTAGCATGGCTAGAATGATGTCCATTTGAGGTGGATGCTTGCAGTCCCCCAGTCGACGATGCCARTATTCCTATAGAMATAAMTYTCTCATCCATGAGCTCCACGAGAATCTCCTCCATTGAMTTTTCTATCTCATCTTTTTTCTTATTAAGCTCTCTGGCCTTCCTTCCTGTAATTTGAGCTTCTCTAATAATTTATGGAATCCTCTTCYYATTTGTATTCTTATTCTCTCCTAGTGAAAGGACTTTGCATTGTTGATGTGCTCTTACAGATTCTGAGGTTAATGCCCCTTCTCTTACTATTTATGGGGTGGCTATACTTMTTTCCTGCACGGACAGGTTCTTCAAGCCTTCCTGCTTCTTTCAACTTTGACAGCTAATTCTCTTGCCCTCTGTTGCTTCGACTTGTCCTCTTATTCTTCTATTAGTCGCTCTATTTTTCTGGTTATGAAGTCCCTTAGTTATTTCTTTTTATGTTTTGTAGCTTCCTCCTCTGCTTTCCTTCTGATCTGATCCTTCTCAATCTAAGTCTTTCCTAAAAAAAGTGGAAAAGTGGCATTGTTCTCAACAAATTTAATGCCTTCAAATTCTTCTTCAGTCGATGTTTCATGAGAAATCATAGGTGTATTAGTAACTCTTCCACATAGGGTTATCATCTTTCCTTTAAACAAGCCTATCCTTCCCAATGAAGGTATCATATCAGGCTTTCCCAAAAATTCCCAAGTGCTTTCTGGCATAATGTTCATGTGTGTTTCTTCATCCAATACACAATCTATGTCGAAGTCTTCTATTCTTGTAACTATTCATTGTTTTTCTTTCAGGATCTCTAGTAAATTGATGTCTCTGTGATCATCCATTTCTTCTTTTAATTGTACTAACATAGTCTCTGACTCTGTCTCTTTATGATTCCCCAACATGCTCCTAGCCTCTTGACTTTCTTCATAGTTTTTGTGTCTCATGTTCATCTTTTCAACTTTAGCAATTATTCTTGGACAATCCTCAACTTCATGACCAATAACTTTACAACAAAGACAAATAGGACCTGTACCAGGGAATTCCTTAGAAAAATTTCCTAGTACTATGAAATTATAACACATTGTTAATCCTCAAAACTTGGTCAAGGGCCAACACAGGTTGTCACGCATGTGATCATTCTCTCTAGGTGAGATATTTGTTGTCAAAGAGGCAGGTTGTTAGGCCCGTGAGCATTCTCTCTAGGTGAGATATTTTCTAGGAATTGTTTCTTGGTGTGTTGGGAATTAGTCAGAGGGATCTGAGACTTCCTGTACAGTCTATTGTTGAAGCCCTGTAAGGGGAGTGGGGAAATCGAGGGACTATTGAGAAGAGAAGGGGAAACGTTCTGGGGTGGGACATGCATGTGGGGAATGAGAGACTGTAGGATAGTTCCAGTAGTTGACTACCTTGTACTGAGAATTTTTTTTGATTAGTAGAACATAGCCTAGCATTAGGAATATTTTTTCTGTAGTGGAGTTTAAGCTCCATCCCCAACTCGAGGGTGACCTGTTGCTGAAAATTTATGAGAAAAAAAGATTGTGTCTAGGATGAACATTTGAGCTCTGCACCCAGTTGGTGACTCCTTATAAAAGATAAGTTTTCTTTATTTTCTTTTCTAATTTACTATGTGTTTATTCACATATGTTTGATATGGGTTTATTTTCTATATCATATTGCATATGATAAATTGTCATTATTCTGTATAATGTTGTTTGCATAAGTTGGTGACTCCTTATAAAAGATAAGTTTGCTTTATTTGCTTTTCTAATTTACTATGTGTTTATTCACATATGTTTGATATGGGTTTATTTTCTATATCATATTGTGTATGATCAATTGTCGTTATTCAATAATTATTATCTCACATGAAGAGTGTGACAATTAATAAGTATGCATATTAGTTAACTTTGTAATAATGGTCATGAGTTTCCAAGGCAAGGATAGAATTGTCGACTACGCAGGGAAATAATTTTTGTGCACAAGAGGTTGGAATTGTTGTGCACATAGGGAAGAATATCCACATGCACAAGGAGAACTGAATCTACGTGCATCACTAGAGCAGTTGCATGTGCAGTAGTAATCATGTGTTCAGAGTGGTTACACACGCAATAATAATTTTGTGCATTGAATGATTGTGCATGTAGTTGTATTATGTGTTAATTCTGCTATTATAACTCGTGTCTGAAGGGGAAAGTTTGTGTGGCATGATCCAGCTTGGGATCATGCACATTACCTCACGTGTTTCTACATAGATTAACATATAGTTTACAATCTACGCACTAAATTTTTGGAGTGGAATTTCTCAATAGTAAGTTGGGGATGTTGCAAAGTGCTATTAAGGAATTTGTTAGTGTTGGTAACAGGGGACGTTACAGATGGATATCAAAGTTGTATTTAGGGATTTTGTAGTAGTAGAGATGTTACAATGTGGTAATGGAACCAAGATAGGAGGTCGTGTATGTCACAATTTATCTCAGTAAATAATCTGTTGAGAGATGTCCTTGTGTATTATCGTGACGAGCAAGATTATAAGAGGATTATATTCGAGTCCTTAGCATGAGATAAAGAGGAAAATTTGGCATCCCACTAGCCTAAGTTGGTTCAGGTTTTGGGTATGTTACATATTTGTATTAGAGTAGATTTCAAACTCTAGGATTGAATATGTCACCAAGACTAAAAAATTGTTTTAGAAAAAAAAAAAATCTCCCAGAATGTATGTTTAAAAAAATATATTGTATGTAATAAAAAAAAAATTATTGTTTCAGCATGTAGGATGCACTGGGGAGTAATGGAGAATGGTGAAACACAATATGGAAAATACCTCACATCTCAGAGATGAGGAATTTGATGGTTGGAGGGATAGAGAAACCCCTCCAAGTTTGGTAGACATTGTGAGAAGTCTAAAGGAAGACAATGAGAGCCTCATGAGGGCTCAAGCCGAGCAGGTAGAGTTGAATGCAGTTCTACTGCAGATCTTGTCATAAATCCAAAATCATTTTCAACAAGGTCCAACGAATAGTAATGTAGATCTACAACAATCAGATAGATTGAAAACACCCTCAAATGCCCAGAAGCATGGATTATCCCATAGTAATGTAGGAAGGAGTTCTTCCAAGAGGAGGCATCGAGATGCAAAAAATAACAAAGTTGGTGGAAGTGATTCCATAGGGTCATATAGTGGGAAGAATAATTCAAAGGAGTTTTCCAGTAGTGATACTAGATCAACTGTTCCCAGGAAGAAGAAAAAGAGACACTCACATAGTTATTTGATAGATGAATTCAAGAAGGTTAATTCACCTACCTTGTATGGAGAAATCAAGAAGAGAGAACAATTTGAGGCTTAGATATTGGGACTAAGAAAGTGTTTTCGAGTACATACTTACTCAGAAAAAACAAAGGAAAATATTTCCATCTTCAATATGAATGGAAGAGCTTCCATATGGTGGGAGGAACTTAAGGAAGTCAAAGGCTTGAAAGAAAACAAGCTAAATTGGAAGCAATTTGAAAAGTATTTCAAAAAGGCTTACCTATTGGTGAAGTATGTTGATGGGAAGATTAAGAAATTTCATCAACATAAGTTGGGGCAACTTACAATGGACACATATGCCAAGATATTTTTAGAGATACCGAGGAATGTTCCCTACCTCAAGGATGAAAAAACAAGGATACAATGTTTCCTTAGCAAGTTTCCATAGTCCTATAAGGACATAATTGAATTTAATGAGCCTAAAACCTTGGAGGATACCATTAGGAAGGCCAAGTCTTTCTATGATCAATCCAAGCATAATCAAGATCCTTCTAAGGATTGGAAGAGAAAAGATAAGAGCGGATTTCATTCAGAAGAAGGGATTTAAACCATTCCCATATAATAATATGAGGAAAGGTGCTCAGTTCGATCAACCAAGTAGAAGTGGGCATCAACAAAACTTTGCATCTCATAGTGGAAACAAACTAGTAGAACAAGTAAGATAAAGAGTAGAAGAGCCAAAGAAAGGACCTCTACAGAGCTGGGGTTGTAGAGAGGCACATATGTTGAGAGATTTTCCTCACAGTCAGTAACACAAAAAAAGCGTTTTTCATGTTCAAGAGGCTACTATGGTCAACGGTGTGGCCATAAGTGTGCCTAGGATATATGCATCTGTTGAAAATTGACAAGCATACCACCAAGATTTTATAGTGGAGTTGGAAGGTATAATTTCCAAGCAACCTATTTCTATTTTAATTGACCCTAGATCTAACCTTAGTTATGTATCACCTCATGTTTTTTAAGCATGTTCCTTACAGAGAAATAAACATGCAGAGGCATGGTTGGTTCAATTAGCCACATTAACCAAGAGAAAAGTGGCATAGTTACTAGAGACTTTTCCATTTGAAATGAGTGGATTGCATACTCAAGAAGCCTTGAATATCCTACCCCTAGGATCATATGAGGTACTATTAGGAATGGACTGGTTAGTTGTTCACAAAGAAAAGTTTAACTTTTATGATGAAACTTTAGAGTGTGAAGATGAATAAGGAAATGCAAGAGTTTTGCAAGGAATTTGGAAGCCATTTTCATTCAAACAAATATCAACGCTACAAATTAAGAAGTTCAGTCAGAAAGGGTGTCCCTTGTATGCAATACAAGTGCTCAAATCAGTAGAGATCAAGGAGTTGAAGGTTGAAGACCACCCAATGTTGTGGGAGTTAATGATGTATTTCTAGAAGAGGTACCTAGAGTTCCTACTAAGAGAGATCTTCATTTTTCAATAGATCTTGTACTTGGATCAATACTAACATCAAAAGTACCCTACAGGATGAGCACACCAGAACTGGTGGATTTAAAAGTGCAACTAAAGGAGATGTTGGATAAAGGGTATATTAGGCCGAGTGTATCCCCATGGGGAGCACAAACATTTTTTTTGAATAAAAAGGATGGTGCATTGTGGTTCTATAATGAATACCGACAGTTAAATAATATGACCATCAAGAATACATATTCATTTCCCAATATCAATGATCTCTTTGATCAACTCAGAAGAGCTACAATTTTCTCTAAGATTGATTTAAGATCTAGATTTCATCAAGTATGGATTAAATATGAATACACTCACAAGAAATAATTTAGAATGAGGTATGGGAACTACGAATTTGTGGTAATTCCATTTGGGCTTACTAATGCACCAACCAATTTCATGTGCTTAATGAATAGTGTTCTCAACAAATACTTGGATAAATTTTTCTTGGTGTTTGTGGATGATATTCTAGTGTATTCCAAGACTAAGGAAGAGCATGTTAGGAAAGTGTTACAATTACTGTGATATCACCAACTGTATGATAATTTAAGAAATTGTGACTTATTTCAGAAGAAGACTCAGTATTTGGGCCACACCATTTCAGCAGAAGGAGTGGCAGTAGATTACAAGAAGATCAAGGCAATCATGGATTGACCTTCCCTTTAGAATGTGATAGAGGTAAGATCATTCATGGGATTGGATGAATATTACATAAGGTTTATAAAGGGATTTCCAAGTTTGGTCATCCCATTACTTCATTTTAGAGGAAAGGAAAGAAAATTGTATGGTCAACATAGTGTGCAACCAACTTTTGACAGCTGAAACATCTTTTGACCAATGCCCCTGTTTTGAATATTGTCGACCCTGAAAAGGATTTATTGGTTTGTACTGATTCTTGCAAAGAGGGAATCAGTGGATTTCTTATGTAAGAAGGGAAAGTGATCTATTATGATTCAAGAAAGATAAATGAGCATGAACAATGGCATGTCACCCACAATCTAGAACTTGCAACAATTGTGCATGAATTGAAGATGTGGATACATTTCTTACTGAGAAGAAGGTTTTTCTTGATGACATACCATTGTGATCTAAAGTATCTATTTGACTAGCCATGGTTAAACACCATATAGGCCAGATGGATGGAATTTATTATTGAGTTTGAATTTGAAATCAAGCACATAAAAAGGAAGGAAAATAGAGTGGCATATGGACTCAACCGAAGTGTGCAGACAATACACTTGGTGCCAACATGTATAGGAGAGTATGATATCAAGAAAAGGATTAGAATCCTTTTAAAATAAGATGAGATTTTTAATCAGGTAAGGGTGGGACTGCAACAAGAATCCAATCATAAAAAGTATGGAGGGTATAAGTTTAGAACTGATGATTTGTTGTTGTATAACAAATGGTTGTATGTGATTGATTCAACAGAATTGAAATGATTGATCATGTATGAATTCAATAAGACACCTTATGAAGTTCATCCTGGTCATCAAAAAATGATAACGACAATAAGAAAATTGTATTACTGGCTGAGAATGAAGAAGGAGATCATTCAATACATTTCTAAGTGTTTAGAGTATCAACAAGTCAAAGTTGAACACCAACACCTTGGAGGACTATGACAACCATTGCCAATTCCAAAATGGAAATGGGAGAAAATCTCCATGTATTTTATTACTGGTTTTCCAAGGACAATTAGACAACATGATACAATCATGGTAGTGGTGGATAAGCTGAGCAAGGAAACTCACTTTATTCCCATCAAGTCTACCTTCAAGGATATAGATGTTGTTGAAATTTTTATAAAGGAAATTTTTACACTGCATGGATCACCCAAGATCATAATTTCTGACAAAGATGTTAATTTCACTTCATTTTTTTGGAAAATTATGTTTGCAGGTTTGATAATGTAGTTATAATTTAGCATGACCTACCATCCTCAAACGAATGGTCAGACTGAAAGGGTGAACAAAGTGCTAGAGGACACGTTGAGTATGCATGGAATGCATTAACCCAAACAGTGGGAAGAATATCTACCCCTAGTAGAGTTTTCCTATGAAAATCGTTATGAAGAATGATTGAAGATGATCCCATTTGAGATTATGTATGGAAAAAGTGTAGAGTTCCAATTACCTGGGACAATCCAGTGGATAAATCACACTTGGATAAATCAAGATAAGGTAGAATTTGAAGATAGCCCAGAATAGGAAAAATAGCTATGAAAACAACAAGAGAACTCATCAAGAGTTTAAGGTGGGAGATCATCTATATCTTGGGATGAAACCCAAGAGGATATTCCTAAGGATGGGGACTTGTGCTAAGTTAGGACCCCGATATTGTGGACTATTTGAATTCCTAGAAAGAGTTAGACCAGTTGTTGGAGTTACTTCACACACACCTAGGATTTATTTTTCCTAAGGTTTTTCCTTGTTTATTAGTCATAATTAGTCATTATCCAGTCTTCTATATTTTAGGGGAGAATATTCCACTTGGAGAATATTCTCTTCAATTGACACTTCAGTTTGACTGGTTGAGTTGAGTCTAGATGTTGCATTGATTTTGTCACCATGCAACATTGGGATCATCACCATGATAATGCGCACTTGACTTGGTTTCATCAAAATACTAATGCATTACCCTTGATTCCCTTATCTACTCCTCACTACACTCTGTTTCAGTCAATTAATTGAAGACGGGTTGACTAGTTAACTTAGTTAGGTGGCAATTCACTCCTATAACTGCCTGAGAGACTAGACTAGGTGGTCGTTCACTCCCGTAACTATTGGTGTGTTTCTAGATCACTCTAAACCACCACTATGGTGCATTGGTTCTCCTCCAATGCACATTCATTGAGTTATACATAGTAATGGCAGAAGTGTCCTCAGACACACACTTTTATTAAATAGGAAAAGAAATTACATAAGAGACTTTGCAAGAGTTTACACCCGAACAACACAATACTCTTGCAATGAGCTATATATAAGATAAATGTCCTAAAAAACTCTAGATATGGATCACTTATTAAATAAACAAGTGTCCATTTACAATAAATGTTATCTTAACAATCTTATAACAATACTCCTAATTTAGAGCCTAAGATACGACACCTCTCTAGAGTCATATCTTTTACAACAATAATGCATTTCTAAAAGTCTACATTTATTAATCAAATATTCTAGATTATTAATTTAATATTCTAAATTAATAATCATTTTATTCTAACTCTATAAACTATGATATTTGTATTTTGGATTATCTAACATTCCCCCCTATGATCCAAAGATACATTACAATAGATACCAAGTTCATCCCTGAACTTAGTAAATTTTATTCTGCCAAGAGGTTTCATGAAAATGTCAGAGATCTGATCTTCCGAAGGACAATAAATTGGCTTGATGACATCCTTTTCAATGAGTGATCTGATATGATGATACTTGGTGTCCATGTGCTTTGTCTTTGAATGAAAAACTGGATTCTTAGCAAGCTTAATGGTTGACTGGATGTCGATGAATAATGATGTAGATTCTTCTTGAGAAATGCCCAAGTCCTGTAAAATCCTATGTAACCAAACAATTTCACATGTTGCTTCCCATGCTGAGATGTATCCTGCTTCTGCTGTAGAAGTAGCAACTGTAGCTTGTTTCTTACAATTCCAAGACACTGTTGTTGTACCCATGTTCATTAAATAGCCTGATGTTGATGCTCGATCATCAATACTTCCGGCAAAGTCGGCATCTGAAAATCCACCAAGTACAAACTTTTTAGTCTTTTTGTAAAGAACACCAAAATCTTTTGTTCCTTGGATATATCGAAGAACTCTTTTTGCTGCATTCCAGTGGTTGTCCCGTGGTTGTTGCATAAAGCGAGAAATAATACTGATTGCATAAGATAGATCTGGGCGAGTGTTTGTCAAATAAATCAAGCTGCCAATCAACTGTCTATAAATAGTGCTGTCTACCAATTCCCCCCCTTCAAATTTTGAAAGTTTCAAGTTTTGTTCCATAGGGGTAAGAAATGGTTTACAATCCTACATGCCAAACCGCTGAATAATTTATGCTGCATACTTACTCTGAGAAATTAAAATATGATGTGGACGTTGGAATAATTCAACGCCAAGATAGTAATGAAGGAGTCCCAAATCTGTCATATTAAAACCTGCATGTAACTCCTTTTTCACCTGTGCAATATGATCATCATTGTTTCCTGTAATGAGCAAATCATCTACAAACATAATAAGAATCACCAGATAAGCACCCTGTTGACGGATATACAAAGTATCATCAGATTCACTTCATTGAAAGCCAACCTTCCTAAGGTATTCATCCATTTTGGTATACCAAGCTCGGGGAGCTTGCTTTAACCCATATAAAGCCTTAATTAATTTGCAAACTTTATGTTCCTGCCCTACAATTTCAAAACCTGGCAGTTGTTGCATATATACATCTTCTTGTAAATCTCCATTGAGAAAAGAACTTTTTACATCCATTTGATGAACTTTCCAACCTTTTTGAGCGGCCAATGCAAGTGTTAAGCGGATGGTATTCCATTTAGCTGTAGGAGAAAAAATTCCCTCATAATCAATGCCTTCCTGCTGCGCAAAACCTTTAGCCACAAGTTGGGATTTATACTTGTCAATTTCGCCATGTTGGTTGTATTTAATTCTGTAAACCCATTTGCATCCGATGGGCTTAACACCTATAGGACAATCAACATGTTTGCAAGTGTTGTTATCAATTACTAGTTGATATTCCTCAACCATAGCTTGTTGCCATTCTTTATGTTTTACTGCTTCTTTGTATGTGGAAGGTTCAGTAAAATCATGTGCTACTAAGGCAAAATTCCCTTCATTGTTGTGTGATCCCCTTGTTCCTGTTTTATTTTGCTCATCAGACCTTACATCTTTCAAAAGTTGAACTGCCCATTTTGGTAGTTGATGTTCACTAGTTTGGGGATCTGAATTACCATTATTGTAAATTGGATTAATGTAAACTGATGTTTGTCGATCAGTTGAAGATTCTGGAGGTGGAGAATCATTGTCAGATGAACTG
>JASDQU010755103.1:25617-36693 GCA_032191745.1 Picea mariana | reverse complement strand
GGTTATTCCTTGTTTATTAGTCATAATTAGTCATTATCCAGTCTCCTATATTTTAGGGGAGAATATTCCACCTGGAGAATATTCTCTTTCAATTGACACTTTAGTTTGACTAGTTGAGTTGAGTTTAGATGTTGCATTGGTTTTGTCACCATGAAATATTGGTATCATCACCAACTCACTACTCTTTTTTCAGTCAGTTAACTAAAGACTAGTTGACTAGTTAGCTCAGCTAGGTGGCAACTCACTCCCGTAACTGTCTGATAGACTAGACTAGGTGGTAGTTTACTCTTGTAACTGTTGGTGTGTGTCCAAATCAATATAGACCACCACTATGGTTCATTAGTTACTCATTTATCCTATATATATTGTAAATTATTCACTCTTTGAGTGTGGAATATGGTTAATGAGAGTTCTTCCATTCTTTCTATCTTGCTTCTTCTTTCTCAATTTCTCTCTACAAATGTGTGTAGTATTTTCTAGCTAGATCTATTATGTGAAGGTTCAACACATTTGCAGTAAAATGGCTTACACCCCCAAGAAGGTATCTTCTCTAGCTCTTTATTTTATTTGACTCCATTAACCCAATAATAAAGGAACTAGTCATATTGTTTTTGCATTGGAGATATAAAATCATTGTCTTGGGAAACGTGAAATTGTATCTTTTGAAAGGTCTCTTGCTTTGATTTGCTTTGCATCATTGAGAGGATTCTTCCCCTACTAGGGTGTCCCCTCTCACCTACTACTTTAATTTCTATTACAAACCATAACCTACAACCGTTAGGGTTGATCTAACCTAGATAAACTAATAACCATAACTCCTAAACTAACCCTAGACTAGCTCCTAAATTTTGTTCATTTACTATACTAAATAGGCAACACCTTTTGGGATACTTGTTGGCATATTTTGATGGTGTAATTTTGTGATAAAAGTGAAACAATTCTATAGCCATAAGGCTACAATGTTCTACAGAAAATACATGTTATAATAGCTTTCTTTATTCAATCTTAAAGTGCCATTTTTCAGTCATAATTGATTGTCGTACTCATTGATAATAAAGTTGATTGATCTCATGATTTACTTGATGATTTGAATGTCTTACTTTCTGATATAAAACTTCATCTACTATTGCAAATTAGCAACATAAATATTAACTTGTTGATCTATACTAACATATATCATTGCAAGTTGGATTTTCTTGTGTATTGAGTAGGTGCAATCATCCAGAGAAGTATTATACCTTTGGGGAAAGAACCACTTGACATGACAAGAATCTCTTTCCACATTTTACTCCACTTAGAATTGACCTCTAGGGGCTTCACTTCCATCTCTATCCATATCCATCTTAATACCCCTACGGTCATCGAGATCACGTCCCTAGAGTGACATAATCACCCTTGAAGTGAGGGACCTACATCGAGGTGACATTGCATGTAGGATTCCCAAGTTGTATCACTTTCTTTGTGGTTGGGTTCTAATTTTCCCAAACTACAACTTGCGCTATAACATATACATTTCACCAAATCTAGCACATGCATATTCACACATATCAACACAACGCTAACTGCACAAATTGTACAACCTGTGTGACTATCCCTAAATAAACATCTGTTGATGTAGAAATGATGCATTTATGAAAATTTTCAGGCTTCAACCACTTCCAAGAAAATGTGTACCATGAAAAAACCTCAATATCTACCCAAACTATCTCCTTGTGGATACTAAAAGGATGGGAAGTACCTCAAAATGTCACCCATTCACACTTAGAACATGTTATGTAATATCTTTCTATGTCCCTATAAATACATGACCATGGTATTCTAAAAAAGGAAGGAACTCATTGTATTTTTATGTTTCTCATTTTCTCTTAGAGAAACTGTGTTTTCTCTTGAGAGATACTTGAGAAATCATAACAAGTGGTAAGCTTATCACTTCTTGAGAAACTTTACCAAGAAGTTATTCACCATTATTAGTCATAGATAGGAGAGTAAAGCTCTATTTTTGGGGCACTCAAGGGCCTTCCCAAGGAGGAATAGGGGATTCACAAGTCCCACTTTTATCCTTTGGTGTTTGCAATTCAAGGATCACTTTCCATTTGGGTATTTATTTAGTGTGTTAATTTCATGAATCTATTTGAATTTACATATGCTTAGTTTACTTCCATTTCTTGTTTTTTTTTTTTTATCATTTACTTCATTGTTGATTCACTAATGAACTAATCATTTCATGTGTTGTCCTGCTGGTCTTACAAGGCACTTTAAGGAACTCTTTGTTCTCAACCATACTAGGGACAAGGATCAAATTTCTACCCAATTAGGAGAACCCACTTTTTTGTGTTTGCAGAAACCAAAACTAGCCTACCCCAATCCTCAGACAACAATCAAGTCTTTGGTTGAGAGAACTCAATTCAAATTCCTGTCTCGCCATTTCCCCATTTCTATGTGCATCGCTACAGAATAAACAATGGAACAGGTCATTGAGGACCATGCATTTAACCTTCTCTCGGTCCATGTAGACTACACATTGTGTGCTTCTACTAGGAGTAAAATTTGTGCAGAAGTATTGTTTTTCACTGATTGTAAGGGCTTTTGAAGCTAGTTTCACTAAGTAGTTGTAGGTTTATTTTTTGCACTTCTTAAAATCCATAGAAAGTAGGTTTTTATTTATTTCTTGCATAGGTACTTAGCCACACATAGAAATTTGAAGGGGTAAAAAATAACCATATAATATTTATCTTTCTTTGTTGTGACATTAATGGCTTTGTATATCATTTTGATTTAAAAAATAAAGTTTTACTTTTACAAATCATTACATTAAATTGGGACTCGGTGACTATTTAAAAATGTTTGAGTATGCTCTTCCCTTTGTGCCTTTTAGTGATTTGGGGAATCAAAAAAATGGTTTCTTATGAAATCTCCATCTCCATTTCAAATCAATCATTTTAGGAGAGGCTAATATCTCTAAGTTTTCTTCTTTTGCAATTAAATCAACACATGTTAGGAGAGGCTGACAGATCTTAGTTTTATATTTTGAAACACAATCTTAAAGAATTTGTAAGGTTCCATACATGCCCACACGTTTTACAATCTTAGGATCATTTCAATTTTTTTAGAAAATAGAACAACCTAGGGGAGTTTAAATAATTTGTAAGATCCCATACGTGCTCACCTATCTACAATTGAGGAAGGATATCAAAGTTTTCTTAGATTAGATAACACTCTAGAAAGTTTAAAGGATATAGAGTAAGGACCCACATGTCATTCATGCTAGTGATCTACAATTTTTTAAATTTCACAAGTATTGTCATCACACTTAGTAAGTTAAAGTTAAATAAGATTTGCAAAGGACCAAGCGATGTATACATGTTAAAAATTGTTATCACCTAACTTATTAAAAATCATTCGACACCATCACTTGTTTCACAGAAAACTCACCACACACTCAAAATGTTCTTTATTACTTGAAAATGTAATATGTTCTTCTCCCTGCTCCCATAGTATATCTACTAAAATCAAAAGCATTGCATTTGTCTAGTGGAATTATTTTTCTCACACCATTTTAATCAACGAGGTTGGTTTGTGACCCCAACCTCACAACCCATTTCAAATCCTGAAAGAAACCACTAAACAACACATATTTAACCTCCACGTGAGAAGAAAAAAAGAATTTTGCAGTCTGAGTTAAGATTTTGTGGATAGGTATCCAAACAACTCCCCATTATCATTTCCCATTGATACTTAGAAGTTAGGAAATAACATACCAAAATGTTCTAAATCAAGCATTCCTACACCATAAGACAGAACAATAACAATGAAGGGTTGAAATCCAAGTTCTGGTTTTTCTGTGCATGCCTCCTTGCTTCACCCAACCCTTGGAAAGAATCAATCACATGACCCATTTCTTAGGATGAAAATCTGAATTTCATGCTTAATTGAGGTATCTTAGTGGCCAAATCTAGTTTTTCCACCTAGGTGTAAGTTGTGTCCTACAATTTCACCTCAATTATATTTTGAACGGTTGTTGGGAAATATCGCCAGTACATTCAGGATATGCCCCCTTAACCCCTCATTATAACAAATTGATTCATACCTTCACTAGTTCCTCTTCTAGTGGGTTCACTCCCTATTGTTGAGTGATTTTGGAATGCCTAATGATTTTTCAGGGGAAGGATGATAGATATTTTAGGAAAAACTATATTTATTTTACTCCCCCACGAGGATAAAACACAAAACCATATTACATTGTTACATGCTTATGTATGATATCGACTTTTTTATTACATACAACTTTAAAAATTTGTTGAGATAGTCTAGATTTACGAAATAATTTGTTCATTTATTTTTCTCACTACCACATGCACAGATTCACATATAGTCTAGAATCATACGGGAACCACAACATCCTCATCACTCTAGATGCTTGAGAAACCTCCCTCCAATCTTGGGAGGTGTCCCCAATTGTCTTGGCACATTAACACAACCAACATAGACACTACTAACTACTACTATTTTAGGATCAACTTTTCTTGGTTCGATCTTTCTTCACACCACTGTCCAAAACAAATCACCCACTATTCCTCCATTACAAGTAGGTGGAGT
Organism: Picea mariana; assembly: GCA_032191745.1. Lineage (NCBI taxonomy): Eukaryota > Viridiplantae > Streptophyta > Pinopsida > Pinales > Pinaceae > Picea > Picea mariana. The sequence continues at coordinate 32,097 of JASDQU010755103.1, read as the reverse complement.
CCAACCTAATTTGTAATGTACAAGATCCCAACCATCCTCCCAAGGAACTACCTCCCATCCATCACACACAATGGTTGCACCTACAACCAACTTACCATACTTACCATCTCTAAAAGAAATTGGATCTAAACAAAATCACAAATGACCCTATTTTACATGATCTTGCTTGGTCCAACATGCCCATTAAGTTTCCCTATGATATCCCTAAATTTAAGGGGAATCCTAGAAAATATCCTGCAAATCACGTCATGTCCTTCACCCTATGGTGTTATTCTAACATCATCATGATGGATTTTGTCTGATTACGATTGTTCGAGAGAAATATCACAATCCCATCATCCAAGTGGTATGTAGATGAAACATTAGGGTATCACACAACCTTTGAAACATTGGACAAATCCTTAGGAGACTTATTTTAGCTTCCCATGTGCCATGATATAGGCCTAGAACTCCTTTTTGTGTTTAATAAAACCACATCTATCCATATTGTGGATCACATTCATGAATGGAATTCATGGAGAAGCATATGAAAGGATAATACCACCCCCTAACAATTACTAGATTGGTTCCTCAAATCACTAGTGTTGAAATAATGTAACTGCGAAGAGTATTCTTAATATTATTGTTATTTTATTATTAGAATTAATCCCCATTGTGGATTAATCATATCGGTAATTGTATTACGACCAAATCCCCTTTTGAGGATTGGTCATCAGACAATTGTAATAGGAAGAATAAGAAATTGGTCCCAACAGTTCTTATTGAGACCCATAATTAATTAAAGGTGGGTTTACCCACCCAAAGTGACAGGTCGGCCCTATCAATGAAACCCTTTCACATGTGCTAGTCTTGTATATATAGGAAGCTAGCACCTCACTTTATCTCACAACTCACTTGCTCATTCTCTTATGAGGCAAGCTGCAATTACCAGTTGGAGAGAGGAGAAGAAGAGTGGCACATCTCTTGGAGATGACTATCTATATTGGTTTGAGTTATCTCTTGAACATTGTATTAGAAATTTATGATAAGGAAGTTTTTGTTGGGTTTTCTTACCCTAGAGGGTTTCTCAGGATAAATGTTGTGTCTCTTGTGAATGTGTATTTCTCAGTGCTCTTGTTCTTATGATTCTCTTATCTATTGAAATGAAAAGAAATATAATAATGGCATAAACATTAACATGGGATCAGAGCCAACCTAAAGGAAGCATATTTCGCACGAGGAAAAATGTCACTGTTACCGTACCCAAAAATTAGGATTTTGCAAAAGTGAATCTTTTCAGCCCTAAGACCACCTAGAAAGTTGCGCCCTCCCCCAAGGATCATTTGGAACTTAGAGCACACCTTTTCAGTGGCTAGATCTCCCAGAAAGTGAAATTCTAGTTTCACAAAGTACTAGAAAACAAGAAAACTAGAGTACCAGAAGTACCAGAAGTACCAGTGTACCAAAAGTACCAGAAAACTAGAGGCACTAGTCTAGAAATTCGCAGATCAAGTTTGAGGGGGTAAAAGTTGGATTTTCTAAATTCCAACGGCACGAGATAAATCGCCTCAGCTCAGCGCATCTATCCCCTGGATCATATTTTCAAAATTTGAAGTTTGAAAAATTAGGATTTCCTCATAAAACCCTAAGTTGTAGTTGCAGTTGCAGTCTCAGAACTAGTTGTAGTTGCAGTACTAGTTGCAGTTGTAGCCATAGAACCAGTTGCAATCACCCTTGAAATTTTCTCAAGAGTTGGCAATGATTACCGTTTCTACCAAATGGAGCCACTACCTACAAATGCCATCATAATTATGTACTTACATATGTTTAAAGGATAAACCCTAAAGAGTATTTGTAGGAGAAGGGATATCTTGCCATAGATCCAGAAGGATCTCAAGATCCAACACATTCAGAGGAATGTTGCAACCTAGGTGTGATTATTCTAATATGCATCTATTTGTCATAACATTATCTTGATCAATGTTGCATGTTGAAGTTATGATCAAATTATTAGAAGGATTAAAAGTTGATCATAGATCTTATCCTCTAACCTAACCTTCTGTCAAGATAGCGTATTGTCTTAATACAACAGACAGGTTGAAGAAAGCACTCGTCACTTGAGTGAAGGAGACCTGGAAGAAAAGAAAGCACTCATTCTTGAGGACAANGACCTCATTTCGTATTGTATTCCTTAACTTTAATATTTTCTTCAAATAAATTATAAGTGATAGCTCTAAAGGAGCTATTGTGATGATTGTTCGTGCTATTGCTTTATATTATCAGAAGGATATTACTCTTTCTTGTTGTTTTGTTGACCTTGCTCCAGATCACATGAGGAATCTATAACAAAGGTTGTAGAAGGCAACGTGCTAAAGGGGAGATCGTAAATGAAGAAATCGTTAGTGGAAAATAAGAAGGTGGGTCACTCAGAAGTTTCCATGACCCATGCTATTGAAGAATCCATGTGAACTCTAGAAGATTAGCCCACATCAACTACAAGGAACTACCATACATATGCAAAGCTATCATAGGTTTACCATAACTCAAAGGTGACCATGAAGGCGTATGCAATGGATGTGCACAAGGGAAGAACATCAAGAACCCATTTCCGAAGAGGGACAATAAGACAAAAGGAGTCCCAGAGCTCATCCATTCAGATGTGTGTGGCCCAATGCCATCATCCTCCACTAATGGGTATGTATACTATGTATCATTCATTAATGATTATTCTCATAAAAGACCTAGATATAGTTGAAGTGTTCAGCAAGATCAAGGAATTCAAAGCCTTGATAAGAGAACTCTTATGTAAGGAATATTAAGATACCCAGGTCAGATAATGGAGGAGAATATAACTCAAAAGAGTTCGTGAAATTATGCAAAGATGTTGGGATCAAGATCCCCAACAAAACAGTGTAGCTGAATGGAAGAACATAACCATGTTGGAAGCTGTGAAGATCAAGATCTTCCTATATGCTTATGGGCAAAAGCAACAATGATAGTTGTTTATGTGAAAAATCGATTTCCCCATAATGCACTTGGGCTCAAGACACCAGAAGAGATGTTCACCAGAAAAAAGCCAGAGGTAAGCCATATCAAAAATATTTGGCTATCCATTGCTTATTCATATACCTAAATAAAAGAGAAACAAGCTAGACCCTTTAGGAAATAAGGGAATATTTTTGGGGTATCCAAGGCCTTTAGAATCTACATACCAGGTCACTGCCACATTGAGATCAGCAGAGACATGACCGTTGATGAAGAAGAAACACTTAATAAATTAAGAAGATGATAGCTTGAAGAAGTATATCAAGAGGAACCTGTAAATCCCAGGATTGCAGAATCAATGAGGGAGGTTCCCAGAGCTGGAAAACAAGTGAGGGAAGTCGTAACTTCCCCTGATGAGGAACTTCTAGAAGACCATGATATAGTATATGTTCAAGAACCTCCTCAAATGACCTTCTCCCATAAAAGAAAGCCTACTTGGGAAAGATAGATTCTTCAATATGGAGAGAAGTATGTTGTTCCAGAAGGAACCTTGAGATAGGTGAAAAGACCAAAGCCATTCTCCAATTACACAACTTTGATATGTGATATCCCAGATGAAGAGCCTGCCTGCTCTGAAGAAGCCATTCAGAGAAAATAATGGGCAGATGCCATGATAGATCAATACCAATCCATAATGAAGAATGAAGTATGGGAAATAGTTCCCCGATCAAAGAATAAAGATGGGGTATCCTACAGATGGCTCTTCAAAATAAAACAAGCTGATAATGGAAGTATTGATAAGTATAAAGAAATATTTGTCGCTCGTGGATTTTCCCAAAAGGAAGGCATTGATTATGAAGAGACATTCGCTCCTGTATGATACACTTCGATCAGGACCATCATAGCTCTTGCAGCTAAGATGAAATGGAAGCTGCACCAGATGGACGTGAAGACAACTTTCCTAAATGGTGTTATCGAAGAGGAAGTGTATATAGAGCAAGCCCAAGGATTTGAGGTTGAAGACAGGAAGTCTCATGTCCGTCGATTCAAGGAAGCCTTATACGGATTGAAGCAAGCTCCTAGAGCTTAGTATGGCCATATAGACAATTTCTTGATGATATTAGGCTTTACCAAGAGTAAAGAAGACTCAAATCTCTACTTCAAAATTATGGATAATGAACCAGTGATCTTACTACTATATGTGGATGACTTATTATTAACTAGAGAAGAAAATCTCATCACTGAATGTAAAAAGAGACTTGTCGCAGAATTTGAAATGAAAGACCTTGGTCTAATGCATTACTTCTTAGGCCTTGAGGTATGGTAGAGTCTAGAAAGAATCTTCCTTAACCAAGGGAAGTACACTGTCAAAATTTTAAAAAGATTCGACATGCTAGAAGGCAAGTCCATGAATACACCCATGGAAGCGAAGCTGAAGCTGATAGTCAATACTTTGTCAGACTTGACAGATGCCACACTGTATAGACATATTATTGGACACTGATGTACCTAACGAACACCGGAACAGACATCTATTTTGCAGTGAACACCTTGATTCAGTTTCTAGTAGAGCCCAGACGTGTTCACCTAGTGGCTGCAACACATGTGATGAGGTACCTTAAAGGTACAATGGATTATGGTCTCAGCTATGATGGAGATCATGACTTTACATTGAGTGGATATACTGATGCAGATTGGGCAAGAAGTGTTGCAGACATAAAAAGAACTTCCAGATTTTGTTTCAGTTTGGGATCAGCCATGATCTCATGGCAGAGTAGGAAGCAATCCATTATTTCTCTCATCATAGTGGAAGTAGAGTACATTGCCACATATTCTGCTAGTTGCGAAGCTATATGGATTTGAAAGTTGTTGACAGGCTTATTTGACTTGGAGATGAGAACAACCATGATTCTATGTGACAGCCAGAGTTGCATAAAGATGACTGAGAATCTTGTATTCCATGACAAGTTGAAGAACATAGAGATCCACTATCATTTCATCCACGACATGGTATAGAGAGGAGCCTTGAATCTCTGGTACAATAGCATGGATGAACAGGTTGCTGACATGTTGACCAAACCTCTATCTCGTGTAAAGTTTGAACTCTTTTGAGATAAGCTTGGTATAGTCTGAAAGGACCCTCCCTGAAAGGGGGAGTATATATATTTATTCCTTGCTTCTGACCTTGCTGTTAGATGTAAATCAAGATGAGTCATTGCTTATGACCTCACTGTTATATGTAAACCATGACGTTGCATGTTCCTTGCTTCTAACCTCACTGTTAGATGTAAAGCAAGATGAGTCATTGCTTCTGACCTTGCTGTTACACATAAATCATGATGCTGTGTGTTCCTTGCTTCTGAACTTGTTGTTAGATGTAAAGAATGATGCTATGGATTCCTTTCTTCTGACCTAGCTGTTAGATGTAAAGCAAGATTATTCCTCGCTTCTGACCTCATTTTTAGATGTAAAGCGAGAAGTTGATGTGTTCCTTGCTTCTGACCTCACTATTAGACGTAAAGCAAGATGATTCATTGCTTATGACCTCACTGTTAGACGTAAAGAATGACGGTGTGTGTTCCTTGCTTTTGACCTCGCTGTTAGACATAAAGCAAGATGAGTCATTGCTTCTGACCTCGTTGTTAGACGTAAAACATGACGCTGTGGATTCCTTGATTTTGACCTAGCTGTTAGACGTAAAGAAAGATGATTTCTCATTTCTGACCTTGTTGTTAGACGTAAAGTGAGATGTTGATGTGTTCCTTGCTTCTGACCTCACTGTTAGATGTAAAGCAAGATGATTCCTCACTTTTAACCTCATTGTTAGATGTAAAGCGAGATGATGATGTATTCCTTGCTTCTGACCTAGTTGATAGACATAAAGCAAGATGATTCCTTGCTTCTAACCTCATTGTTAGACGTAAAGCAAGATGTGACTGACACTGAGCTACCAGCTTAATCACTGTGACATTGATCCAGTGTAGTACTGTGATGTGCCCTCCTAGTGCTGTGATGAGGTATCATTTTTATTGATACATATTGATGTAGATGATGATGGAATTCTTTTGAGAATGATAATGCTGTCGATGAAGAAAACTTCTGATGACTCGTAAATGTGCTAGCCAATGTTTCAAGATGATATTGACGATATTGTTCTCTTGATGCCACTGATGATGCAGACCTCTCTCGCCTAATGCTGTTGAAGAACGCCCTTCTTTTTAAGGGGGAGTGTTGAAATAATGTAACTGCGAAGAGTATTCTTAATATTATGGTTATTTTATTATTAGGATTAATCTCCATTGTGGATTAATCATGTTGGTAATTGTATTAGGACCAAATCCCCTTTTGTGGATTCGTCATCAGACAATTGTAATAGGAAGAATAAGAAGTCGGCCCCAACAGTTATTATTGAGACCCAAAATTAATTAAAGGTGGGTTTACCCACACAGAGTGAGAGGTCGGCCCTGCTAGTGAAACCCTTTCACACATGCCAGTCTTTTATATATAGGAGGATAG
>JASDQU010755102.1:0-36648 GCA_032191745.1 Picea mariana | reverse complement strand
AAGAATGATAGTTTAATGAAATAGACCTCACTGCACTCCAAGCATACCTCTCTCTAAATGTTTTGCTAAAACTGTTTTCCTTTTGATGGTTGTGTGCTATCTCTTTTATATTCTTTATAAGTGGTTCTAGTAGTTTTTAGATTGAACGAACTTAACAAACCACCACCATTTAGAAATATTTAGGGAAACTTTTATTATTACATGTCATTTGTAAGTGCTTTTTTCTTTAATTGATGTTTATGCATAATTCCATGTCTGCATCTTTACCATTCACTACTTCTCGCCTGTTGGTTTTAGGATTATTATGAACTTAATGTACGTCTCGAAGCCTTAGGATCTGGTCATGGAACTCAATAGGATAATTATTGTGTTCTATTGTAACACTAATGATCTATTGGGAAATAAGAAGATAACCTTGATCTGGAGAAAAGCGTCAACTGAGTGTGTATGTTTAACAAAGAGGTTTCTTTTATAAAGAAAATCTCATTGCATAGCCTGCACTTGATGCGTATTGGAATGATATTGCATATGGATTTTGAAATATACTCCACATAGTCCTAGGGAAATGCTTTGTTCGCATGTTTAAGATTCCATTTGCAGTTTCCATAGTTCAATTGTTTAGATTGGAATCATTGATTGCATACCGTTGCGTTCAATTGCAGGTTGTCTTGTCTCGGAATATGTCCCCTATTCATACATAACATTGGATGAATCACAAATTTTCTTTAACAATAATGAAAATAACTCATAACTCCTCCCTGTTGACCAATTCCTTTAAATGGTTATGGAATCAATCCACTGCTTTGAAATTTTCTATCTCTTTCAACAAAATAGTTTATCAGTAATGAAATATGGCAACTCATTCTTTAACATTAGTTTATCTTTGAGACAAGGGTTAGCGAGTTTTGCATTGTAGTAATTTCCAATCCATCACAAAGACACTCTATATAATGCACAGAAGAAACTTCGTTTGATTGGTATCATATGTGAGCTATAGCGCAGACATATGTTTTCCATTATTAACAATCTGCATTTGGTTTTCTTTCCTTTCAATTATTGCGCTGCCTTTAATTCTTGATCCTTAAAATTGAGTGATTCACTACACTCTTCAACATTTTTCTTGTTGGAAGATCCTATTTTTTGGATCCAATGTAAACATCTTTGACAGAAGATCCAAAACATCTTCACTAGCCATGGGAAATAAGGAACGTAGTGGTGGTGCAGGAACAAACGAGAACTCAACAAAATCCGGAAGAGTGCTCACATTTGGCCACTGCGACTGTCTAGGAGTTCCAAAGACTGTAAAAACCTTCCCTATCTAGTCAATATCACCTGAAGGAATGGTCTTCGAAGAAGAAGTTATGAAAAAATACAACATGTTGCCCAAATATCTACAATTGGACCATAATGTTTGGATCCAAACAGTAACTCAGGTGCTAGTATCATCCTTGCCAAAACTTGATGAGTAAATATCCGATTCGGGATACCAAACAAGTGAGCCAAGACAAAGTCTCCTAACTTTAGTTGGCCATCAGAAGCAATCCACAAGTTATTTGGTTGCATATCCCTCTGCAAAATCCATTTTTTATGGCAAACAACAAGGCCCTTCAATCTCATTTGAATATAGGATTTTATATCAGCTGGGGGGAGAAATATGTTTCGGTCTTTTATAACAGTCTCGAGATCACTCTCCATGAATTCAAAGACAATATGTAAATTATGTTTGTATGGATAAGCATCTATTAGCTGAATTATATTTGGGTATGAAAGCTCCTTCAACAATTTAATTTCTCTTAAAGCAGTCACATTAACACCTTCTTTGGAATTACCCAGATGGAAGATGGATTTTCTTTACTGCCACAGTTTTGTTTGTCTTATATAAAACCTAAGTGGGATAAAGTATACAAATGGAAAATATTATGATGACATGGTAATATAACATATTTTTTCTTTTGGCATGTAACAATATTAAATTCATAACCAAAAGGAAACTTGGTATCACCTTTAAGTTATAATTAAATATTTGAAAGGGATATGACATATGGGTCATGCAAACTTAAAGATTCTTATGTGGGATTTGTTATAGGATATAGAAATTGGATAATTGGTTTATTTTTTCCTTTTTTTTTTTATCAAGTGAAAAGAAAATGAAAAATAATGATATAATAATTATAATTTTTCTTTTGGCATAGGACAAATTTTAAGGCATGATATAAGGAAAATATTTGAAAGGTTTGAATGTGGGCGCGTTGATATGTATGACAATAAAGGTGATAAAAAGGACAAAAAAAATATGGAAGAAAAATAATATGCGGGAAGTCAACAAGAGGGCCACTTTTGTGATTGTTCAAGAGCCTCAACAACTTTACCAATTACCATATCATCTTTTATGAATGCTTGTAGTAAACCAGTGTCTATTTGAGAGCATGTATCATGTGCAACTTCAAAATTGATCACCGACCATCTTCACCATAACTTAAAATATTATTTAATGACATATTCTTTGAATGCGTAGGAGAAACTCAATGGGAGCGCACAAGACTTTGCGCAAGCAATTGCGAAATGAGAGGGGGAGTCTGGAAATGCTTTGTCGGCTAAGTACTGTCGACCAAAATCGTTGTTAACAATTTCCAACCAGAAGATGCGTATCTTTTACATTGTCATGCAATATTTAAATAATAAACTTACGATCCTTGATTCTATGAAGGAAAGGGGAGGGGGAGGGCGACAGGAGTGAGGGTGACTCGATGTGGAACAAGAAGAGGTCAATAGGGTTAGTTGGAACAATTTATATAACAAGGGGAGACACTATGGAGGTCAAGTGATTCAAGGATCGAGACTTCATGGAATAATTCATGAAAAGTGGTAAGTATGAGGGGGTTTGGTCTTGTTCTATAACCCAAAGGGACAAACTCTTTGAATCTTGACAAAATGATTAGAAACTTGGATAGTTGTCAAGAATGTGTGTTGAGGGAAAAATCCCAAGCTTAATACTGACCATCCACAACGTGTATTCTATAGGCCTCTCAAAATAGAGGGGATGGAGAAAGGGAAAGAAAGAATATGGGGATAAGAATGACGACTGTGACGAGCGAGGGTGCCTCATGTAGCAAGCGCATGGTAGACAAGCGAGGGATTATGACAAAAGAAGGCTACTTGGTTCACCTGCAAGTCTATTGTCCACCAAAACAGATTTGGTCAATTAGTTAAAATTATACAGATAGCCTTTAATATCACCAACCATTGTTGCATCACTTTTGACCATCAAAAAGGAAAAAAGAAAAGAAAGAAAAACAAAAGAAGAATAAAACGAGAAAATAAACTAAATAAATGTGAAATCAACCAAAACTATTCTACCCATTTTCGAAAATTTTATTATCAGTATATATATATTTTTATTTATGTACAGAGGAAAAGAAACCATTAGCTTGGACTCAGGTTGGATGAAATTTAGCGTAAAGGAATGTGTCACCTTCTTTGCATGCAGATCTTATGAGTTTGACAAATTTGTGCATGGAAGGACTACCAACATGCCAACCAACAAATGTGCATGGTGAGGAGAAATGACTAATAAATACCCAAAATAAATCATTTCCAAACTTTAAGACATTCCAACCAACAAATGCTTTGTATTTAATATTGAAAGTATCAATTTAATCAGATTTAGGATTTATGGTTTGTACATTAAAGGGATGATCCATGAATTCATCAAACAAATTAGTATCATCTCTTGGAATCTTTCTATCAAGAATGGTGTCATCATGATGCGAAGAAGACTCATAACATGGATTCAAAAACATAGGGATGTCCCTACAATAGTCACTATCGTCGAAGGAAAAGGTGCACCTAGGAGGGACATGCCTGCTAGTGTCAATTCTTCCAACCTCTTTCAATTGAAACAAGGGATTAGTAAAAAATTTATACAATTTAAGATCTTGATCGAACTCATGACTGTCTTCAAAAGAGGACTCATCACATGTATCATTAAAGTCATGTTTGTATTCATCAACTTGTTTTGACCACTCATTAGCATCATCAACGAATAAAAATGTGTCATAATTAGGTTTGACATGGTCATAATTGATTTCTTCATTTGCATAATCAAATTCACCATCACATGCACACAGATAAGAAGATTGAGATGACAGATGATCTTGGGATTGAGTTTTTCCACAATGTCTAAGAAGGTTGGTAGTTGGAATGTTGGAGGTGGGTTGATCCTCAAGCATCATGATATAATCATGATGCTCTTCGCATCCAAGATCTCGATCACAATTTGTGAAGTTATTATAATTAGTCCCTAGGAGAGAGGGCTTTCAAGATATATTCCTGGCATGATTTGAAGATCGATATTCAAGAAAGAATATGTGATCTTGTAAACTCTTGACAACGGGGATTAAAGAAAAAAAATCTTGGTGTGAATCGTGAATACCAAAGGAGAATTGTGTTCTACGGATTTTCTCTTCAAAGTCAAGGCAAGTGATTAAGGATAAATGTAGGTTTTGAATGTTCTTTTCTTCTAAGCACCATCAAAAAAGAGGATGTATAAGTTCAGAATAATGCAATAGGGCGGCCAAGTTAGTAGGGAGAATGTACATAGGAATTGAATTATATGACTTGATAAACCTAAGGTTGAATGTAAGAATGTGTTCATTATCCTTCATATGTAATTGATTAAATCTTTTAAGATGCTCATAAGGATTATCCAAATGCCCAAAGGTAGAGGTAAACCAGTAAGAAAGTTCAAACCAGGTAGAGATGCATCCATCAGGAAGGTTGGAAAATAAAGAAGCGGCATTACCCTGAAGGGAATTCATGAAAAAAAACATGAAACTATCATTATCATTTACTCTAAGGATGATGCAGGCATTAAAAAATGCACGAAGATGTTCAACTACTGTAACAGTTCCATCACCATGAAATAGAGGTAAATGGTTCTTGAATTTATGAGGTAAAGGATTAATCCGGTGATCGAACCTCAAGGGAGTAGGCACAAACTATGGGGAATTATTTAGGTCTTCTTCAAACTCAAAAATACCATACTTGTGAATGACTTTCCTAGGGTTAGTAACTGAAACCACAGGGTTACAACCACCAAACAAGCCTCCAATCGGTTGAGACAATGAGGTCTAGGAAAGAAAACAGTAAATTTGAAAGAATTAAAATAAAACCTAGGAACAAACCATTGGACGGTCGTCCCCAATATGGTTGACAAATTATGTTGACATCAAGAGACTAGAGATTCCCCAACACCAACATTTCAACCTCTCATAGGGCTACGCGGGAAGAGATGGGAATATCACCCTAAGCTTAAATCCCCAGAAAAGAAGGCACATTGAACTTGAGGCTAAATCTCCCCTAACCTAAAGCCAAAGCATGAAATCTCTTTGCTTTGTATTTTATTTTTATGCTTTTATGTAGGAGTCCCTAAAGTTGAAAAATCAAAATTAAATCTTACAAAAAGTTACAGAACTGAAGAAAATGTACAAAAATACTATAACTTGATAATAATTTTGTATTTATTTTATAAGAAAATATCTAAAACAAAACTAAGAAAGTTAATATAACTATGTTATTTTTAAAGTAATTCAATTAAAACAAAATTTCATTAAACAAAACATTAGTTTAAACACTACCAAAAGAGTAACACTTTAATGATAAAATATATATATATATATTTATTTTCTTTTAGAAGTTAGGATGCAATAAATAATAAGAAAATTAAAATAGTAAAGAAAACAAAAACAAAAAAGTTTATACACATTAAAACAAGCTAATGAATTATATGTATTATATGTGTTATATGTATTTTGGGTGCAATCAAGAGAAATTGTCAAAGCCCGAATTGGAGGAATTTGCACCATCCATTGGTCGGAGCTTGCAGACCATCGATTTCATACATGGGCGCAAGTGCTTTTTCAACATTCGACACTTCGAAAATTTTTTGCGTTGGAGTGGAGAAGAAATCACCGAAGTCCAAAGCACTGAATTAGCGCCTTTTGGCTTGGCACTCAGTCACAGCCCTCGGCCACATGCTAATTCTGCCAAAAGAAAGGGCGCTGGCACCCAAATTCAAATTTTAAAAGAAAAGGGGCTTGGAGAAATTGTCAAAGCACCTAAATAGCATGCTATTGAATAACTCTTAGTCACAGTCTTTGGTCATATGAGGAGTTTTCTTGAGGAAGAGGGATAGGAGCATGAAATTGTTTCAAAAGAGAAGGGGCTTAGGTAGAGACCACAGGTTCAGTGTTTCAACCTGAACAGGAAATTTGAGAACCTGTGAACTTTACCAGGGGGTTCAGCAAGACCCCAAGAGATAATTCAACTCCCAATTTGAACGATCCTAGACCAGTAGGTCAAGTGTACCCCGGGAGTGGGAGGGGGTCTACATCAGTTGAGATGAATCTCACCAGACCAGTACCTATGGGGCATAATTTCGCAACATTCCTCTAAACTAGAAATGAATTAACAGTCAGCTTGGTAGTTGGAAGTCTATCCTCAAGAGTTAATGAGGATATGGGGAAGGGTACCCATCTGTAATGCTTCCAGGCCTGACCACAAATTGGGATTCAGACCCACACAACCTTTTTGAGGAAGGAAAGAAAGGAGGTAATTTGGGGACAAAGACAGATATGAAATATAGCAGAGAAGAGAAGTGAGCATACCTTGACTCTGAAGTTGAGAGAAGATATGAGAAACAATCAAAGTTTGGTTGAAAGAATCCATGGGAAGAGTCTCACTACAAGCTGATAAATGAGGCTAACAAGTGACTGAAGAAGTGCTTATGTAGACCTCCTTTATTGGAGTAGAGGAAACCAACTACCAAGATCATGTGGGAGGAGGAGAGTAACCTTCATCCCTGAATGTTGTGGATCAAGGAGAAAGGATCTCTCTCAGAGCACCATGGTCTAGCTTGGGGGTGGCCAGTGGTAAATCCGTCAGGAGTGGTTGTGCCTATGGTTGGGAGGAAACAGGAACCCCTTTCAACAGTCACTTCACATTTTCCATCTATGATAAGTATTTTCATACTCTGTGTAATATATTGGATGCAAATATTGAATGTTTGTGTTTATGGTTAAGTCTTGCAATGCTTGAACAGTATTAGAAAATGCTCATTTTCTTCTGTAAACTGCTATATTTATATGATTTTTGACTTATCTCAGTTAGTTATTGTATATTTATGGGATGTGAATCCACTGGGAGTCAGGGTAGGATAAATTGAAACGTCTAAGTCCTGTCGATCCTTTGAGTTTAATTAGTGGGAATGTTAAGTTCATCTCTGTGAGAGTAGGGCGTTTTCTATAGACTATCTACCCATGTGACCAAGGGATTATATCCATGGCCTTAATCAATTCTTGACTAAGATTTGAGTGTAGCCTGGAAATTCAATATGATACCATATGACCCATGTTTGGGAAGCCCTAGCTAAACCCGAAAGGAGTGAAGCTACTTTGGCTTCAGGACTTCGAGACTTGTGACTCCACAACCCTCGAAAATCGTCGAAGGCAAGAGTCACGAATTGATGAGGGCCATAGATCTGGCGATCCAGTGAAAATATCTCTCAAACATTATATCGAACTTAGGAAGGGTAGCGTTAAGAACTTTGGTGAATTTCCAATTCGGAAGGATAGGAGTGGTCTAGCGTCGAAACTCCCGAATTTCGAAATCACAAAGTTAATATCGACCGTTGAGAGTAGAGGTACGTGTGTCCATAGATCAATGACTTTCCAGAAGTTTGGGTATTTAGAACTATGGAGAAGAAGCTGGAAGATACATGCTGGACTCCTGAATGCCGAACTACCAAAGTAACATTGATCATTGATCCTCGCATCCTTCGAGATCCCTTTCAATCGTTGATCTAAGGAACTCACCCTCGATCACCCAACTAACCGGGAATGCATCATGGAGTGACATGTTGCCCCTAATTGTCCTCTATCTAAGGTTTTCCGTCAAATTGGAGTCATCAAATAAGAGGGCAGGTGGCAAGTGATCCAATAGTCAGGAGACTTAGTACTTTGGAGGAACCTAGCCAAGAACCTATAGAGTTGAAAACCTCTAAAGTCACGAATGCCGAAATGAATCTTGGTCATTGCTAGGATGAGGACACTTGGCACCAAATTAAAGATTCTAGAGACTTAGCCCTTTGGGTATTCACGATGAGAGGAGTTGGAAAGATTTGAAGCCCAAATACATGAAGTAATGAGAGTTGTATATCTATGTATCAATGTGGAATCTTACTGACTGTGAGATCTAAGGTCTGGGAAGCTATTAGTCCAAGATGATGGAGCATTCTGATGTCATTTAAGGTGATGTGGACCCACATTACATGTGCCATGTGTCACCCAGATATGGACAATTCACATACCCCTTATTCATGTTAGATCATGACACATGTCACCTCCTATCAAGGACATGTGTCACCCCTAGCGCTTGCCGTGTGTCAGCTTATGGTCCATTCTCGCTTGGCCAACGTGGTTGGTGACGTGTTTGGGACTCCAAGATTTTGGATAAATTCAATAGTTCGAAATATTTTGGGCATGGTACAATATAGGAACATCTGATGTAAAATGTTGAACTTCGATCTCCAAAGGGCCAAGGCCACATGGTGAGATTTAAGGACTTTGGGAGTCTGGATAATTTTCAGAGTCCTGAAGTTTTGGGTATAGCATGGTAAATTGATGTTCAATGAAGATCATCGATCGTCAAATACTGAACGTTCAATGATGATCGTCATTCACAAAAATGCCAAAATATTAGGACGTTAACCATCGAATGCCGAAATAAAGAGATGTTCAACGTAAAACACTGAATGTTGATCATCGAATGGCTAAGGCCACGTGGCGATAGTTTGGGACTTCATGGATTAGGAAAAATGTGTGTTCAGTGTCAAACACTAAATACCCCAACTAACGATGCACGCGTAACTTCAAGAGGCCATAACCTGTAGACTAGAGCTCGGATTTTAGTGCGGTGATGACCGTTAGAAAGATCATGATGAGCAGTAACCAATGAATATCCCATAGTTAGGATTCGAGATAGTTAAGAAGAATGAAAATTTGATGCCCCATTCCTAGAAAGGGTAATTAAGGGGTCGAGTGTGTTACAATGATACATATGTGGAAACCATCGTCAGTAGCTAAAGAAGTTGAAAATTCTCATTACACGGAGGAGAATATGACCTTAAATGGAGGTATGAGATCAACCATTCCACAACATTCTAGATTCATGGGGAAGGCCCTTGGGAATTTCTCTAGAGGAGGACACTCTAGGCCACCTCCTTTTGGCAATAGATTCTCACCTAGAGAAGTTACAATAGGTATTTCAATGGAAGCGAGTGAAACATCCCACTCATCACCAACCATCACACAAGAAGGTCTATGACCTTCTCGAGGAAAAATTAGTAGGGACAGGGATTCTAGGGGAAGGAAATCATTTAGAGACCATCATAGGGAAATGTGCAGGTTCCATCTTGTGTTACTTATTGGGGGTGTGGAGGAACCCATTACCAGCATGACTGTCTAAAGTCACAATAAGGATTTGTGCATAGAGAAGGAAAGGCCCCGATGGGAAGAGTGATTAGTAGCCACCATATTTATGCAGTGGTTAATAATCGCCAGGAAGAAAATCAATCCATGGTGGTGGAATCATCAGGTATGCTAAATCATGTCAATGTTAAAATTTTATTTGATTATGGTGCTACAAATAGTTTCATTTCACCTTGTTCACTAGAAAAGTGTGGGTTGGCAGCCTATGAGCAGAATGAATTTAAACAAGTCAAGATGGATTCAGGGGAAAAACAAGTGGTAGGACCTAGCGTCGATAATTGTCTAGTAGACCTGGGAGTGTGTACTACTAGTTTGAAGGTGTACATCATTTCTCTAGGGACATATGACCTAATCATTGGAAAGGACTAGTTAGAATCCCATCGAGCTATGGTAGATTGTTTCTCAAAAAGGATTCTTTGTGTCGACGATGAAGGAAGGTCAGTAGAGATACACGGTGTACGAAGGATGGTGTCTCTATGCTTTATCTCTTCCATGAAGGTTAAATGGTGTATGAGGCAAGGTTTTTGATTATATGTAGTGGAAGCAGTCAATGAAGGGAAAGGAACCTCCATGGATCAGTATCTAGTATTGTCAGAGTTTAAGGATGTTTTTATGAAAGCATTTCCAGGGTTACCTCCTAAGAGGGAGATTGATTTTACCATTGAGCTAAAACTTGGTGTGGGGCCAATTTCCAAGACACCATATAGGATGATGGCATCATAACTTTGTGAGTTGTAGATGTAGTTGAAGGAACTACTTGACTTAGGGATAATAAGGCCTAGTGTCTCACCTTGGGGTGCACCAATAATTTTTTTCAGAAAGAAAGATGGTTCCTTATGACTGTGTATATATTACAGGGACTTGAACCATGCTACAATTAAAAATAGTTACTCAATGCCACAGATAGATGATCTATTTGATCAGATAAAAGGAGCAACAGTTTTCTCAAAAAATGATCAGTGATCAGGGTATCACCCATTAAGGATTAAAGAAGGCGATATTCCTAAAACTGTCTTTCAAACTCAGTTTGGGCATTACAATTTTGTTGTAGTACCTTTTGGTTTGACTAATGCACTAGCAGTATTCATGAGCCTCATGAATGGTGTATTCTATAGGTACTTAGACCACTTTGTACAAGTCTTTCTAGATGATATCCTCATCTATTCCAAGAATGAAAGAGAACATGATGAACACTTGTGAGTGGTGTTGTCATTCTTTGGAGAGAAAAAATTGTATGGAAAGTTGTCAAAGTGTTATTTCTTCTAGAAAGATATTCAATATTTAGGTCATATCAATTCTGGGAAAGGAATCTTTGTGGACCTAGAAAAGGTGAAGGCCATTATGGAATGGCCAGTGCCAAAAAATGCTCATGAGGTGAGAAGCTTCATGGGGCTAGCTGGTTATTATCAGAGGTTTTTGGAAGGGTTCTCTAAGATAGTGAAACCCATCACCACCTTCTAGCACAAGGGGGTCAGGTATGAATGGAGAGAGGAATGTGATATTGCATTCATTGAGATTAAGAGGTTACTAACCAGTGAACAAATTCTACGAGTGTCATATATGGAAAAAGACTTCACAGTCTGCACTGATGCCTCGAAGCAAGGATTGGGGGTCGTGCTAATGTGGGATGGGGGATTGATAGCGTATGCGTCAAGAAAATTGAAGAAACATGAGGAGATTTACTCCACTCATGATTTAGAGTTGGTATTTGTAATGTTATATTTGAATCTTTGGAGGAATTATCTAGTGGGGTGAAGCTTTGAACTCAAAAAAGACCATAAAATCTTAAAGAATATCTTCACTCAAAGGGATCTCAATTCCAAGAAGAGGTGATGGATTGATTTTATAAGTGAGTACGATTTTGGAATTTCATACATCAAGGGATAGGAGAACTTCGTTGCAGATGCCTTGAGCAGGAGACCATGTGTCTTCTCCTTAGTTCCCTTAAAAGTTAATCTGAGGGAGCGAGTGTTGGGGAAACTTCTTGGAGATAGTTAGTATTTAAAGGTTACTTCAACCCTTCGGAGTGGGAGGGAATTAGACCCAAATTATGAAGGATATAGACTGGAAACAGAAGGATTATTAAGATATCAAGGAAGGATGTACATCCCTAAAGGTGGGGATATTCAAAGCATCATACTCAAGGAATCCCATAGAGCACTTTATTGTGCACATCAGGGTGTGAAGAAAATGTACGCGGACATGAAGAATATTTTCTTTCGAGTAGGCATGAAGCATGATGTAGTCCATTTTGTCGCCAAGTTCCTAGAGTGTCAACAAGTGAAGGCTAACCACCACCACCCGACAGGTCTCCTACAGCCGTATGATGTTCCTATGTCCAAGTGGGAAGTAATTTATGTGGATGCTTTTGTGGCATTTCCACTCACATTGCATAGACACAATTCCATTCTTCTGATAGTTGATAAGTTGACCAAGAATACTCATTGTATTCTAGTTAGAGACACTTATTATGTCACTGATGTGGCATGCATGTTTATAAGTGAAGTCATATGTCTACATGGGTTACCCAAGAATATCATTTCTGATAGGGACTCCCAATTCACATCTAGGTTTTGGACAAGTCTACAGTCAACATTGGGAACTTAAGCACAATATGTCATCCTGAAAAATATGGGAAAACTAAGAGAGTAAATCAGGTTATGGAAGATACTATTAGGATGTATGTTATGGATAATCAAACCCATTGGGAGAAGTACCTTTGGTAGAGTTCTCCTACAATAAAAAAAATTCCAGCTCAATCAGAATGTCTCCCTATGAAGCTCTGTATGGAAGGCCATACAGGACATCGTTGATTTGGGAAAAGTTAGAATAACGAGTGACATTCGGGCCAGAGTTGATTCAAGAGATGGAGGAACAGGTGATTCAGAATAGGAAATGATTAAAGGAAGAACATGATTGACAGAAAAGTTATGCTAATGCATATAGGACTGACCAAATTTATAAAGTGGGAGATCAAGTTTTCATTCATATCAGGCCTAATAAGAGTACCATTCATTTCGGGAAGGGGATAAACTTCTCGCCTTGATTTATAGGACCATTCAAAATCCAAGAGAGAATTGGACCTTTTGCATATCGTCTCATATTACCACCCCAATTGCATAAAATTTGTAATTTTTTTCATGTATCTGTTCTACGTCATTATATTGTTGACGAATATCATAAATTGAATTGGAAGGAATTGTAGGTCTTGGACGTGGGAACCATCATGGTCGAACCATTACGCATATTGGACCATAGGGTCTGACAACTCAAGAATCATATGGTAGAACATGTTAAGGTCCAGTGGGTCAAGTATAGCCCATGATATGCTACTTGGGAGGATGAAAAGGCCTTATGACAAGATCATCCCTCACTTTTTGACCACCTCGAGATAGGTTTCCTGAGGGCTGGGTGTATGTAATGCCACCTTTTGACTTAGACAGCTAGAATTACTTAAGGCCTAATCATCTTTTATTTTCTATTTACTATGAAACTATTAATGATACACTTGAAATTTTAAGACATATGGACCTACATGAATGCCAATTCTATGAATGTTTATCGTTATTTGAATTATGATGGATATTATGCAACCTATTTCTAACTTGAAAATTTTGACATTTAAAGTTGTTGATATGTGGATATTGAATTGAGGATATGATTAAATGCATTTATATGATAATAATGCATGGATATGTATGAGTTTTTGTTTTAGATTAATATGTAGGTCAATGGGCTATGAAATAGCCAAAGGATAATGATAATAAGAGGTTTATGTCATGAACATCAATCAAGAAACAATATGGTATGATTCTTTGTATGTGAAATTATGTTGGTTCAAATGCATTTCTATGATATGTGGAGAAGTGCAAGTTTTTTAGGTGGCGAGAATGCCTGGAACTGAATATATGATGACAAAATTCCTAGCAACACAGTGCCACTGTATGGTCCATGGTAAGGTGTTGACCCTAGTTCTATTAGGAGTGAAGGAATTTCCCACCATGTATCCTCTGAAACCTGGAGTCATGGGAGGATGGTGTTAGCTCATGCTCCCCTAGATGTGTGATGATGACTATTAGTTGCCTACTGGGGAAGCTTAGTCAAGAGAGTTGACACTTCCGCTTGTGGGTTCTATCTAGATTTAGGTCAATATAGTTGATGCTCCAAGATATTCCAACAGAGGAAGGATAGGGAGGGAAGATGGAAGTAGGTTAGGGATGAAAGATGACTAGAAGTAGTTGAGAGTGTGTGGAGTTTACACCTTGTAGTAGAATTTATTGATTTCCGCTTGTTCAAATATATATATATATATATATATATATATATATATATATATGTATGTATGTATGTATGTATGTATGTATGTATGTATGTATGTATGTATGTATGTATGTATATTTTCTTAACTGAACTACAATTATCTAAGTGAATTTTTCTTGTACTAAATTATTATAATTGAGGGATTTTGTGAACATTTTAAATGGTTTACTATCCTTTATGAAATGAATGGTATTGTTGATTATATTAGACACATACAATAATTTCATTAGTTGTGATCATTATTTTCATTAGTACATGTGTGAGTCTTGTATGTGCTAGCTACACATGTACACTAGTATGTATAAGTGTTTTAAATTGATGATGTTGTTTATTTGATATGGATGAATGAATCATGTATCATTACCCTTGTATTGTAAATTACTCTAACTTTGGGACAAAGTTTCTTGAAGGGTGGGTGTATTTAATATCCCAATTTGATTTTTATTGATCCTAGTTTGTTAAATTAAATTAAATTAATTATTAAAATAAATGCATTTGAATATTTTACTATTTTATTATTTAATGGTATATGAGGGAATTAATGAGGGGATAAGGCAGTTGGGAATTGAATGAGGGAGGGGTATTCGAGAGAGGGGATAAGGAAGAGGGGAGAGGACTTGGAAGGGGGTCCTTTTATTTTTGGGAAAATACTAGAAAAAGAAGAGGGGAAGGGGAGGAGATTGCAAGGGAGAATATTTTGGGGGGGGTGTTTTACAGGGGAACTCCTATTGGTGGGAACTTTGGGCTTGTGGGCTAGGAAACCACAAGGATTCCTGGAGATAGGGAGCTAAAGAGGCTATTCCTAGTTGGCTAGGAGGTAAATATTCAGTTTTGGGAAGTTTGGGCAAGAACAAGAGAAAAGGAGCAAGGGGATAAATCAACCAGAACCTACAGGTTGAGGTATGTATTTCACTAGTTGATATGTTGTTATTATGTTATCTATTTACCATTTTATTCCTTGTATAAATAAAATCCCCAACTAAATTGTCGTAATTACAGTAGGAGATATTTACTTTTTTCTGAGGCCCTGAAATTATAGTAGAAGATATAAACTCGTATGGCATAAATTATTGGTGTGTATATCAACATCAAGGGTGTGGGAGAAATTTTTGGATGTTGTAACCCCAAAAAAATCCATTTAATGCCTCAAAATGACCTTGGAAGGTTCCAAACCCCAATTTTCCAAACTAGGACCTGCCACTAAAATCGGACTTGCAAGCCAATTCCTCCAATGGGTTTGCACAAATAGTCTCGTAAAAATGTCATCATGCTCTACAAAAATATTATCTGTGAAATCTTGGAAGGATGCCATATGCCCTTCAACATTTTTTTTTTTTTCACCGTCATATTTTGGCATCAAGTTAAGGTGATTGTATGGAAAATCATGGGGTTAGTAGGAATATCTAAAGGTCCATAGCTAGCTTCCACCCATGGATTTATAAGTGGTGGAGGTGGTGGTGGATTTTTATTTCCTCCTCCTTTCCCATCCATTAGGTATTTAACAATTATATTACTACTGGGTGACTCATAAAAAGTTATAGGGGAATCCTAGAGATAAATCAAAGGTTTCATAGAAATATTTGAAAATGGATAACCCTATGGAGATGTGTGTGGTATCTTATCAATTCTACTCAATTATAAACTAGCAGAAGGAAAAGTTTCAAGATTAGGGTTACCTCCATTTTGAAGTGTTTCATAGATGTTTCTCTAGGAGACAAACTTTTATGGATCTGGTATCTTTGGTATACATGAAGGATCTTGATTCACTTTGGTGTGTTTTCTCACTGATGCCATATTTTCCAATGTGGAGTCACCATAAGGATTATGAAAAACCAAATGTCTGGATATTTTTCACCTTAAAGAAGCAACTCTAATCTTTATCGTCTCCTAGGGAAGATCGCTCCAAAATTTTGTCCTTGGCAATGTCTCCAGTTAAGGATGTTATTCCTTGAGATGTTCTTGATTGTTTATAGGAATGATGACAAGGATCCTTCGAGCCAAAAAATTAAATGCAAAATTTGTGATATTTTTGGTGTGTATATCAACATCACCTCAATCAGAGATCCTATGTGAAATTTATGCCTCCCACAAGTTGACATTCCTTGTTGACCACCATGGTATGAGTGGATGCCATGTCATCCCCCATTACCCACACATATGAGGATGGCCATGTGTTGACTTAAAAGAATATTTTAGAAGGTCCAAGCCTTATCAATAATTGAGGGTTGAGGATGCAAAAACCCGAACCCTAGATGACTATCAAGCTATGTTAAATATTGGGTTGCTAGAAGGAGAAAGGGGTTCTATTCTTTAGAATGGTACTTGTTCCATAGTTGATAAAAGTAGCTAGGAGTGGTATTTTGAGAGAATAACAGAGGAGGAAAATATTATATAGCATCCATATAGGCCATAGTGTCAAAGGAAACTCCATAGTGAGTGCCCCTTTCTTTTAACTTTTTATTCATAACAAAAGGAAAATGAGTAGAGCATAGGTCTCACCTTCTAGCTGTGTTTTCTCCCATATTGGGTTTCCATGGATATACCTTATGTTCATTTAATTTGGATGGTGTGTAATTTAATTATAATTGTTGCTTCTTTTGGATTGATGTATATGTGTTTATGGTTTTCATAATAGGATACACTAGGTCCATTCGGGTTGAGCAATGGAGAAGGACGGGACTATGAAAGAAGGAACACGATTCTCTAAATAAATAAAATAGTGTAATTAAGACAGAATGGGATGCCCTATTCTCTTCATTGTGATCTTTAATCATTTTATATAATAAAAAATATTACTCACAATTTCCATGGTGGTGTACTTTCAGACAATGTGTAATGTTGTAATCTTACGATTTAAGTTTTGTTTTAAATATATAAATATAATTAAAAATCCATTGTTGAGGATACACTAAGGACATTTACATGTTTTGTTTATAGGTTTTGTAATTCTATAATGAAAAAGGTAGTAACACCATTTAGCAACACTAACACAACGTTTTGTTGAAGTTCATGAAAATGAAAATGAAAATGATAGCTATGGTGCCCTTCCTATAGGAGATCAAACAACTCTCTGAGCTTATGGATATAGACATTATTATAACTCTAGAATTTTAGTGGTATATTCGAATAAGTTGGCTATCTCAAATATTCGCTACATTAATATATGTACACGTTAGATAAACAATGTCATACAACAAAATATGTCCTCATAGCTTTTGGATTGGATATATTTGCTTAATTTTGAGACTTAGATGTGGAAATAAAATTTTATCTTTCCCTACACGTGCAACAGTTGTATATGCACATATTTTTGGGTGGTTTCCTCCACACAATCTAGCTTTATTTTCACAGATGTAATTCTCTTCCATGGGAACCATAGTTATATGTGTGTCATTTATATTAGAAGATTTTATGAGCTCCATATTGATAAGTAGAAATTGCAATATCCTTTTGTGCAATAATACATGCTAATTTCATGGTGGTTATCATCCTTTCCTTATTTCTCTCATTTATAGTCACTATGTGTTGTGTAATGGGCTTTGCCAACCATTCAATTTCATACAATTTTTTTCTGAACTGATGTTTGATGAATAAAATATTTTGAATGAGTTGTCACAACATCATATTGAATTGTATTACATAAATTTACAACACCCCATGGACATTGAGCCTTGTATTTCTCTCAAAGTTTGCACCTCATACGAGTCTTTCCATCTACAACATTGATACTATACAACAAAAGATGTTTTTGTCTTCCACTCTTCTCAAAATTCACATTTTGAGGAGACCTTCTTTCTCCTCAAACTACTAGATCCACCATCTCATCCTTCCTTTTCATGGCCAATAATTTCTAAACCATCGACAATGTTTTCATCCATGTCTTCATTAGGTTCAACATTCAAATTGGGTATATATGAAACATGTTCAACATTAGAAGTTTTTGACATTGTAGAATATCCATAAAATTTGTCCATAATTAATTGACCCATCTTTTT
Source organism: Picea mariana (assembly GCA_032191745.1). Lineage (NCBI taxonomy): Eukaryota > Viridiplantae > Streptophyta > Pinopsida > Pinales > Pinaceae > Picea > Picea mariana. The sequence continues at coordinate 18,788 of JASDQU010755102.1, read as the reverse complement.
TGGAAACATTTTTATTTAAATATTTTACCTATAGAAAAAATAATAACAATAAAAAAAAATTTGAAACTAGAAAAAGAACCCATAACACAAGTTGCTTAAAATATATTATCAATAAATAATTTTTATATCTAATAAAAAAAACCATAATGAGAAAGTAAAAGACATTTTACTTTTATAAAATAAAAAGTATACAATGAAAGTAATTTTGGAAGAACATGAATGGAGTGGTGTTAATTTTCTTACAATGCTTGTATGAATTGTATGGTATAGTCCACTCATTTTTTCATTCAGAAAAAATATATGAGTTGCTGCATTATTACCAAGTATTTTTTAGCTTTGTGAAAATATTTTTTTTTGCATTTATTTTATCCTTTATTTTGACTTTTTTAATACAAATAAGAAAAGATACTTAAGCAATTAGACAGCCAACAGCCTTAAATTTCTATGGCCAGGTTAAGGCCATAGTCTAAATATTTTATGTAACCTGATTTGCATATATAAATTGAAAATAGAAAGGAACCATCTAATTTACAAAAAAAAAAAAAAAAAAGATACTTAAATTAAGGAAAGAATTATCCACCATGCACTAAGCCAGTAATTGGCTTAGTGTATGATTCCCAATGTAAACTTACTAACATTTATTCCATGCAACATTTATTCCATACATCAAATAAAGCTCGCCATCAGTGCATGCCATGCATGCATCCTCCATCCAACAACATATATATCCCAACAACCAGATATCAGGCCAGTTTCTCTGACGATTTAGAGTATATCAGATTAATGGCATCACTGACATGCATACCTCTCATAAACATCCAAAAACCACCACCGTGTAGTAATTGAAAATTTGAAATTTAAACTAGTGCACGCTAGTTTTCTTCTGCTGATGTGGAGGATAGAATTTAATTAAGGTAGTTGGATTTGAATTTTAAAATTTAAATTGAGGGAATGATGGAATCTATACCCCGCCAATTATCCATGACTATGCATAGTTATTCAAGATAGACCAACCGATCAAACAGAGAACAGTTTACAGGTGCAGATTTGGAATCCTCTCTTCCATATACAACTTTCAACCTCAAAAACTCTTGTAACCCCAGCAATTCCAAGAGGAATTCCTTCATATTATAACTATAGCAATGATTTCAATGGTTCATATTATAACTATAGCAATGATTTCAATGGTTCCTCAATGGTTTTACATTGTTGTGAAGAGTTCTCCAATTTGGAAATGCATTCTGTAGCACCTATGCATGGTTTTCCACAACATTTTGGACACCGTAAGTATATTGTCTTTACTATTGTGCAGTTGTTTAGGATTTGCCTCACCTGTAAGCGATGGATGGTGTAGGTTATCGAATAAAGTCTTAAATGGATTTTATATTATAGCCTACCTTATCGTAGGGTTTCAGAGGCACCATCCCACCTTACGCTACGATTCATGGTGCCTTATTTTTAAGTAAATAATTTTTTTTGTTTTTTTTTGGGTGAGTATTTTGACTAATTTTAATACTTTAAAATAAATTTGGTATAATTTTGGTGTTTTTTAAAGTAATGTTGATTCATAATTTAGTAAATTGTTTTCCAAATGTTTTTGGAATTTTTTCCATTTTAAAAAGCTCTATGATGATTTTTTTCTATTTTAAAACATTTAATTTGAATAATTGAAAAATTAATTGGAATTTGGTATATTTTAAGTAATGTAGATAAGTTAATGGAAAAAATTTCAAATTTATTTGAAAGTTTTTCATTTTAAAATATTTTATTTTAATAATCTAGAAAAAAAATATTACCTTATCTAAATATTTATAAAAATTTAAATAAAAAACATAAATTAATTAGTTTTTTTCAATTTTATTTTAAATATCTAACAACATTAATTAATTAATTATATTAAAATATACATCTTAAATTTAAAACATTACTCAATATATATCATAACTAATATTTAGTCAGTAAAAGAAAGTTTTCCTAACGATTGTGTCTATATATCTACATTTTTATACATGGGATATATATCTCCTGTGATTTAGAATCGTGTATTTTTGTAATTCTCCGTTTACTAAAATAGTTGATGATGATTGATTTTTTAAAATAAATCAATTAAATTTATATCTTTTTATTCTCCATTTACTAAAAGAGCGAATGACGATTGATTTTTTAAAATAAATCAATCAAATATATAAACAATGTTTTAGATGGAAAAAAATACCATATCATTAATTTTATTACTATTAATCTTATTATCAAAATAGTGAAATAAATGTGTCAATTTTCGCTAGGTCAATTGGTTAAGATGTGGGATTCATTTGCTAGACGACCCGAGTTCAATATCCTTATAGTGTGTTTAGTCGGGAGGAGACATCCAAAAAGTCCAACCATGTTAAGGGTTGGTGTGGCCCAGACGAGGTGCGATCTCTGGTGATTTTGATAACTTAGATGCCCCTAGGTTGTGGCTTCTTAGCCAATGGTTGAAATGTTGACCCCGCAAGTGACGAGCATTTCTAACCAAAAAAAAATAGTGGGTATAAACCATGTTCTTCTTTCAATGAAAAAAAACATATTATTAATCTAAGTACCACAACTTTAATTTTCTTATAATCATATTTAATATCATGATATCACTAAGAACATGAATATTATTCATTTTTACCTCTATTTGATCATGATAATTGGAATGATGAAGAAACTAAGATGTTTCTGAGATCTTGTTTATATATAGCCTTTCAATGTTCTTATTAATAAAATTATGTTGCCAATACTCTCATAAGCATGTTGATCTTTCAATGTGTAATTTTGAAGATGTGATTTCTTTAGTTAAATGAGTTAGTTATTTGTGGGAAAAGGGAAAAAAATTACTATAATTAAAAACAAATTTTTTTCCAAGTTAGCCATTACAATAATATACTCAATAAGAAATCAAAGTTATAATCTTAAAATTAAAATAAATACACCCTATCCTATCCTTGAATTGAACTAAATAATATAGAATTGAACTAACTAACCTAAAAACGCATAGAGATGAAGCCACCAAACCCCAAAATATTGGTGATATCTGGATAGAAAAAATCTATTTTGCAACACCTCATATCATGTTGTCCAACTTGTAGTAGGGTTTGGATGTAGAGATTAATATCCTAGACCAATGTATAATATGGATTTCTCCAATGTATGTTGCCACCATTCCATCACTAACCCCTCCAAATTCATGGGTTCCAACTCATGTTTCTTGGACTCAAACATAGTTGGCTAGGAGGAGAAATACATAGAAAGTATATGGATCCAAGAATCCACACAATCTTCATCCATGTCACCTCCAAATTTTGGAAAGGCCACATTTGGATCCAAGAATCCACACAATCTTCATCCATGTCACCTCCATGTCACCTCCAATGTGAAAAATAGGTGGATTCAATAATGAGGGCCTCATCATATCAGAAATACCTTGCATTATTGTCTACAAATTGTCATGATTCAATTAGAGAAGTTGTTCTGGAGTAATCTTAGTGGTTGAATTTGAAACTTTTTTTTTGTGCCATTGATGCCAAAACAATCTTATGTGCTAACGAGTAGGCCTAAGAAACCAAAATAGATTGGATGGTAATGGCTAATAAAGATAGTAGATGGGTAAAATCATGAAGATGGGTAACACGTCTGTGACAATCGGGTCTCAAAAATTCCTAGCAGCAATTTTTCGGCCGAAAAAATGTTGCTAGGAATTTTTTCGGCCGAAAAACCTTTCAGCCGAAAATTTGCACGTCAAATTGAATGGTGCCCTCAAAATTCATGTAAAATGTTTTTTGGATGAAATATTTTTCCTTGGTAAGAATATTTCGGCTGAAAGACTTTTCGGCCGAAACGTTTATTTTTAACAGATTCTATTAAAATCTAGGTTTCGGCCGAAAGATTATTTTGGCTGAAAACATGAAATTGGGACTGGAAAAAAAAACCAGAGAATTGCCCCAATCTTACCTAAACTTCGGAGGTTGCGAACTCCTGCAAAAAGAGATAATTTGGTTTCGAAAATGACACCAACAATTCCAAAATTGAATCTACTTTCAATTCCTATAATTTGTTTTCATTTTCTTTGTTTTTATCTAATTTTATTCAATTTAAAAAAAATCACTGCATAATATTTTCCGTAGACATTGTGATTCGGTGAAATGAAATATCGATATCTCTAAAAATATACAGTGAAAAATTTATCATAATCCTTAAACTATTCTCTTCAAAAGGGTATATTTAGATTTTAGTTTTAAGTAAAAATTGAGATAGATGCAAGGTGTAGAAAAAACATGTGTTTAAAATCTGCAATGTTTTCAGCTTGGTCAACTTCAAAAAATTCTAGAAATTATAATATTCATCAATTAGATTCAAAATTGTAGTCATAATAAAATAGAATCTCTTTAGATTGTTGCAGTATATTTCGTTTCTTAAAAACATAAGTTTAATAATATATACATTGTTGTAGAAAAAAGTTACTCATTATCATTTCTTTCATGTTTAAGGAACATACTGTTAAATAACTGTCAAATTGACATATCAAATCGTGATAAAAAAAGTTTGAAAAATAGTCATTGAAAATATAACAAAATTCTTCACAAGTTTTGTTTTTAATGTAAAGTGAAATTCTAAATAAAAAAATACTTTTGTATGCCAGAAGTTGAAGAACTTATGAAAATACAGTTTTTTTTCTTATAAAACAAGCAAAAGTGTAACCCATCTTCATGATTTTACCCAGATATCTGTCGAGGAGTAGGCCTTTCAAGAAGTCATATATCAAGATCAAATAACCAATGGGAGATTGCAATGATATGATCTAGTAAGGAGTAAGAATTAAAGAAGGCATAGATCTGAATATAGTAATCTCTAGTCTATGATATATTCAAAAAAAAAATTAACTTCAATAACATATATGGAAGCCACCTTCTATATATGTGCATATACATAAATTGTAGGCTTCCATATAAGTGCATATATGGAATCCGACCAATTTCATATATGCACATATATGAAAGTGGCCAAATTTCATATATGCACATACACTGAAGTTGGATGAATTTTGTATATGTGCACAAATGAAATCCAACCACTTACATATATGAACATATATGGAATCCAACCACTTCCATATATGAAAATATACATAAGACACCTTTCATATATGTGCATATACGGAAGCCGACCACTTCCGTATATGTGCATATATGGAATCCAACCACTTTCATATATGCTCATATACAAAAGACAACCACTTCTATATATGCACATATATGTAAGTCGACCACTTTTGTAAATACACATATACATAATTGGTCAGCTTCCATATATGTGCATATATGGAATCCAACCATGCTATATATGTGCATATACGAAAGTCGACCAGTTCCTTATATACACATATATGGAAGTTGACCACTTTTGTAAATGTGCATATATGGAAACCACCTTCTGTATATGCTCATATACGAAAGTAGTGGACTTATTTATATATGGAAGTGGTCAACTTTTGTATATGCGCATATACAGAAGTCGACCGACTTCCATATATGCACATATATGAAATTCGGCCACTTCTGTATATGCGCATATACGGAAGTGACCAAATTTTATATATGCACATATAAGAAATCTGACCACTTCTTTATATGCACATATACAGAAGGTGGCTTCTCTATATGCATCAACTTCCATATATGCACATATATGGAAGGTGGCTTCCATATATGCACATATATTGAAGATGGTCACTTCCATATATGTGCATATATGGAAGCCAACCACTTATGTATATGCACATATACGGAATCCACCTTTCATAAGTGCACATATACGAAATCTGGCCACTTCTGTATATGCACATATACAAAAGCCAATCACTTTCGTATATGAGCATATACATAAGTCGACCACTTTCGTACACTTCCATATATGAAAGTGGTCACCTTCCATATATGATCCATATACATAAGCCACATTCCATATATGCGCATATACGGAAGTGGTTGATTTACATATATGCGCATATACGGAAGCTGACCACTTCCATATATGCACATATACATAAGTGGTCGGCTTTTGTATATGTGCATATATGAAAGTGGCCAAATTTCGTATATGTGCATATACAAAAGTTGACCACTTCCATATATGTGCATATACAGAAGTTGGACACTTTCGTATATGCACATATATGAAAGCCACCTTTTATATATCTACATATAAAAAGCCTAGCCACTTCTATATATGTGCATATATGGAATATGACCACTTTTGTATATGTGCATATATGGAAGTCGACCACTTCCATAAATGAGCATGTACAGAAGCCACCTTTCGTATATTCTCATATACGGAAGTGGTCAGCTTCCATATATGTGTATATAGGGAAGCCGAACACTTCCATATATGCACATATATAGAAAGTCAATCACTTCCATATATGTGCATATACGAGAGCCAACCACTTCCGTATATGCACATATAAGGAAGCCACCTTTATTATATGTGCATTTATGGAAGCCAACCACTTCCATATATGTGCATATACAAAATCTGGCCACTTCCATATATGTGCATATGTGGAAGTCGAGCACTTCCATAAATGAGAATATAAAGAAGCCACCTTCTGCATATGCTCATACACGAAAGTGGTCGAATTCCATATATGCGCATGTATGGAAGTCAAACACTTTCGTATATGTGCATACATAGAAGTGGCTGACTTTTGTATATGTGCATATACAAAAGTCATTCACTTCTATATATGCACATATACAGAAGCCGACCACTTCTGTATATGCACTTACTTTTGTATATGTACATATATGGAAGCGGGTCACTTCCATTTACATGCACATATACCGAAGTGGTCATCTTTTGTATATGCACGTATGTTACACACCTATTTATTTCACTACCAAGTGCTTCACTTAAGTGTCGCACTTAAGTGTCATAATTTTATCACCATGTGGGACTGTTTGTCATAATCCATAGACATGTTGGAAGGGAAACCTATCATTTAAAGATCGAAATATTATCTTTCACCTTGATTTTTTAGCCTTTTTTTTAGCTTCATTTCCCCCCTGCCCATATGGAGAGGAGGATGAACCATTATCATTGTTCCTTGCCTAGTTATAGGGGAGCGATAATCTCTCCCTGTGTCCAGTTCTAGGGAGGTGATGAAGTAGTTGCAACCATTATGCCTTATTTGGAGAGGTTGTTTTCAAGAGATTTCAGTTGGTTAAGGGATTGGTTTGAGATTCCCTTTATTCAAGGAAAGGTAAATCTTTTTTGTTCATCCAAATCGTCATTTAATCACATCCTCTCCTCAAAACTATCATATGGTTGTTATGCCTAAACTCCTATATAATGGAAGCCATTCTTGGGTGAAGGGAGGAAGAATTTTAGAAGTATCATACATCTGATCTTGTGACATTCAAAGGTTTGGAAAGGACATCTCAGGGTAGCTACTGCAACATCAACATCAAGGTTTTAAATGCTTCACTATTTATTTCTTTCCATATAATATATAACTTTTCCTATTCACCTCATGCTTATGTTGTTCACTACATGCATGTTTATTTTTGTCTAGTTTGATATAGATTAATCTATTTTTATTAACAATATATTGTGGAAGAAAGGAGTATTGCTTTGTTTCTTGCAATACTTCTCTTGCACCAATATCTTGGACATCAATATCAATGGTTGGAGCAGTGAGGACAACCGGCGGAAAGGAGGTCGGTCACCTATCTCATTCTCTCATATTCCCTTCTTGTTTTGTCTGTGAGCATATAGAATAGTTTTAAGGGGAAAGTAGGTATCCATTTGTCACCTTCTGTCTTGGACCAAAGGAGTCTTGATCCAAGGGGGGCTTCATTTGTCTACAGAGGAAACTTTTCCACAACAGAAATTGGCAACTCCACTAGGGATCATTCATTTTAATATTTCCTTAGTGTTTTCTAGTCCTTTGAATTTTTGTTTGTTGCTTGAAATTTTTGGATTGTATGCGTCTTCTTTGAATTATCCCCTTCCCTCATCATCATTGGGAAACTTACTGAGTCAACAAATTGACCCTTTCTCAGATATGGGTGAGGTTTTCTTCTTTTAACCACTTTCTAGACTTCATCACCCCCGTATAAGGGAACACATGTCAATAACATCCTAATTATCACTCCCTGTCAATGTCTTGGGGAGCAATAAAACCTTAATTATCACTCCCTATAAAGGTCTTGGGGATATTGTCCTATCTGTAGTGTTACAGGAGCAATAATCCTATCTTTGATTGGATTTTGATCTTTCCTTGCTTCTTTTCTTTTAGATTCTTGTCTCATAACCTTATATCAGATTCGTTCATGCATGATTGTGGGTTTGATTGATTAAAATTTAGTGATTATCATATTCTTGTTACCTCTTTCAAGTTTCCATCCCCTATCAAATTTTTAAGTGTACATGATTGTCCTAAGTTAACCCAATCCTTCATCCAATTCGATGCCATCAATAGTTTCATCCTTATTAGTTGTAGGCATTCAAATTTTTTTCACCTTGATTCCAAGGCGTTGTAGGTATTTTACTTGTTTTCTTTTGGAGTCATTTTCATTGATTTGGGGATTGCATGTGTTGCATTAAGCCTCATTGTTGACTTTCTCTTTCTTATCCTCTTGGGATAAATTTTGATCCCTTGAGTGCACTCCTGAACTCTTAGGCCTTTCTGCAACTTTGCATTGATATTTCATCTTTTCTACTTGAATTTTGAGGTTTCAAAAGGTGGTTTTCCTTTACTTTACATTTTTGGGTTCTTGTTTGAACATGTGTTGGAGGCATTCTTTCATTTGAATTCTTTGGGTTCTTGTCAACTTTTTGAGTGCATGTTTTATTTGTGTATTTTTGCTTTGTGATCCTTTGCATCATCATTGAATTATTTAATTTTGCTTCCAAGTGAGGAAGAAAAAAAGAGTTGCATTTGAATTTATTTCATTTCATTTCTAAAACAAACAAAAGAAAGTATTTCATTCTAGAGGGGCATGATAAAGCTTGCACTTTAGAGAGAAGTAAATTGCATTGGTAATATGCATCTAGAAAATAAAAAGACTCTCCTCTTTACCATAGATATCATTCATTGAAAACAAAATCATTGCATTTCATTTTTGTGCACACTTTAGAGTCGATTCATAACACCATATAGTCCACTTCCACTTACCCTATTGAGTAAGAAACAACCATTAAGAGGAACGAGGTACATAATCTAAAATCAATTAGACTTTTCTTTTTTTTTGATAGAAAACCAACAAGTATATGGTATTAGGGCCTTGATAGTAGGGTGGAGAGTTAACTCTTCAAGGCCATATGAATAAGACTATATAATACTAGAGAGTGTAAAATCCAATAGTAGCAATTAACGTTAGTCGGGAAAGATCCTCCCACACATGAGTCAAACATGAGTTCAAGAAAAGAGATCAGTTGAGATTTACCCTATTCCATTTTCCTAATGGGACTATTGCAAGTTTGGGGATTTCAAAAGTGGAATGTCCTTGGCGTGACACCACTTCTTCTTAGTTTTGGGCCGTGGATTTGTGTCTGCCATTCCCATTCCCATTTGCTAGTCTTGATTATTGACTGTACCCCCCCTTGGTTGTTCATTGTACATTGGTAAACATAGTAACCTCTCCTAGAACTCCACATAGGTGACTGCAAGGAAGGTTCCTTGTGGTACCTGAAACAGATGTTCAATCTCCACTTCATTGATCCGAGAGGGTATTTTCCTTAAGGATCTTACTTGCATCTTGGGGGATTTTTGCGTGAAGGTTATCATAATTGTTTCTCATTTCTTCGTTGATGGCCTCACCTCTCATACTCAGAAGATCCTTAGTTATTTTCTCCCTATCATAAGGGAGTTATTTACTTGCTCTTATCTAGTAGGGAATTTGGTAGTGTATACTCTTTGGCGTTAATCAGACCCTAGGTTGAATCTGTGTCCATGGAAACAGTTCTTGAGGTTACCAACGAAGGGACCCCTTTTCACAGGGAACCTTATGCTTTTCTTTGTTTTGGAAACATTGGTCCTCCCTACGTCGCTACATTGACTCTTCTTAGGTTCACTATGAGGTTACTAGTATGGTTGTTTTCCACTCATGTGGTCCCAAATTCCCCTGTTGTTTCCAAAGAAATCTCTCCACCTCAAGAACACCAACCTCTTGTTTACCCTTTACCTTCTTCACATGTCATGTCTTCTTCCCTTTCTTCTTTCTCACCTAGTGAAATCCTTTATGCTAGTAACTAGGAGGCTAAGAACAAGAAGAACTAGAAGAACAAGAAGAATCAAAATAATAAAGGGAGAAATCAACCAGCCATTTTTTGTGAGTGTTGATAATGTTGGAAAGCGTTACAACATAGGTCGCAAGCCCAAATTCCCTTGCAATATTTCTAAGGGTGATCACCTTCTTAACCATTTCCATGATATTCCCAAGGTATTATGATTGTGGTCCATAGGTTCTCAACAACCCATGTTACCATCTACTGCAAATCATGTTGGTGACGACCCATCAACTAGTGATCATAAGGTTTGGGGAAAAAAGGGTAAAGTCAAGATTCCTTGCCAGTTATGCAGGGAAATTCACCTCACTTACCTTTTCCTTCATATGGATGAAGCTTCACATATGTTGAAAGACATTGTTGATTCCCATAAATAACCTCCATTTTCTTCCCATGAGTCTTCTTCTGACCAACCGTTGGTTGATGAAGTGGTCATTCCAATTCAATTGTCGATCGATCCCACTCTTCCTTGGAGAGTGAAGTGGATACCACTCAGTTTTTTCTTGTCACTTTAGATTCCTCTGGAAAAGGGGGAATTTCACTTGTTTCAACGGAATCCCCTCCAAGTAATGAGGTAATTTCCTTTTATTGGAATAGGCAGGCGGAGCCTCACCTTCCTTCCTGGAATAGGCAGGAGGTTACCCATCATCTGTTGGATTTTAATAGAATATCTAGTGAACCTTTAGGGATCCTTCCTCAGTTTCCCATCACCTTAGGAGGAAATATTGTCTCTATCAATGTTATGGTATTCCAAGGCCCCTTGGAATTTAATTTAATCCTTGGGAGGGACTATGTTATGCTATGAAACTTGTTGTGTCCACACTCGTGCGAGTGATGCATTTCCCTCATAATGGAAACATTGTGACCATTGACCATCTTTTGTTTATTAGTCTTGATCTGATTGTCAAGCATCTGACTTCCCTGAATGTTCCTTATATGAAATTGATATCCCTCCCACCACAAGTTAATTATGTGGTATCATGTCTCGTTCCTTCAACTTCTAATTAGAAGGAACCTCTCATAGTATGTTTGACTTATTTAGACTCAGATCTGGTAGTTGAGATGGTGAACTCTTCAATGGGGGTTTTGGAGCCTGATCTTTCCCCCGTTACCCTTATTGCATCTCTTCACATAAATTCTTTCCAAAGCATTTCTCTTCTATCCAATGAAGACCTCTTGGAAGCCATGTTCAAGGTTCATGAGCATAGTTCACTTTCTGTGTTAAGATCATTAAAAAATGAAATAGATAACCATGAGAATAATTCATTGTCTGTGTCAAGATAGTTAAAAAATGAAACAGAAACCCCTCCAATTGAGTCGAGTATTCCACTAGATCTAGTACTTGAACCTTCATTTCCTCCACCTGTGTTAGTTGATCCTATTTCTTCCTCCCTCTCTATTGAACGTATTCCTATTAGTATCCATGAGTATAATTGGGTGTAGAAGAAGAGTCATCAAATGAAACAAAGATTGGGGTTCATTTCTCTATCCTCTGAACATCATGTTGGAGTTAAGTCGCTAGCTTCTACCGATCATGTTGGGGGGGAATTACCAACCTCTATACATTGTGTTGGGAAAAAACCCTCCAATGGGTATCACTCAAAGTACGAGCCTCTAGACATAACATTGGGAAGAAACGCATTAATGGGTATCATTCCGAGCACAGTTCATTTTTGGTTTCAAACTTGTTAAAAAATTAAATAAATCCCGAGCATAGTTTCATTCTTTGTTTCAAGCTCGTTAAAAAATGAGGCAAACACTTCGAGCATGGTTCATTCTCTATTTCAAGCTCATTAAAAAATGAAGAAGACATCTTAATGGTTGTTATTGATACTGCTTTATTGTTATTTTTCGTCTCGCTTTCTTATGGCCATTACAATTATGCCTGACGCTAGTCATTCACATCACGTTGCTCCCATTTTGTAGTTACCCTCTAGAGAGACATGTTTTTGTGAGTGATCCTCGCTTTCCTTTCCTACTTTCTACGCCCTATCCTAGTGATTGCTTAGGAGTAGTTCCGGCCATTGGAACTTAGTTGCATGTCACTCGTTCTCTCTAGATGAACTTAGTCTTTGTTCTTTCTCAAGCTTGTAAATACATGAGAATAAGTTACCAAGTATACTTTTATCACCTTTTAAGGATCGTAAAAAATATATGAAAAAGTAACTCTTTGGAGTCTCCTTTAATCTCTTTTCAGACTCTCTAAACATGAAAACATTGTCAAGCAAGCTTATTTCCTTTCACACTCATTAAAAGAATTTGAAAGGGGTTCTATTCAGTATAAGTTTAACTCTTTTTCGGACCAGATGGACTAATTAAGAAAAATGAATACTCTAGTCAACCTTGGCTAGAAGAGTTCTCCCTTGTATTTTTTTATACTTTTTCGACCTCGGGGGACTAAATTTACGAAAAATAACACCCTTGGAGTCTCCTTTAAGTTATTTTTAGACTCTTTAAACATGAAAATACCATTGAGTTTACCTTCTATGGGCTCATAAAATTATACATTGAAGGACCCACATGGGATCAAACCCCTCATTCTTTAGGTTCGTTAAACATGTGATGAGGGACTCATCGAAAATTAGCTATATCGAGAATCTTTTATCCTCCTCAAGCTCTTTAAAAACAAAATAGGTACTCATCGTTCATGGTGGGGGGAAATTTCAGGGAAGTGGGTCAATTTTTTGGAAATCATTATGGAAATTTATTTTTGTCCCCTTGAACATAGCACTTATTTTCATCTTGTCTTACAGTTGGATATTTTTCTTGTCTATGCGATCAATCCTATGAGTCATTATACTCCTTCGACCCACTCGAAGAGTTCCCCAGTTATTCTCTCACTATGTTTTTTTCTATCTCTCATCAAGTCAATGTTTCCAAGTAATTTATCATGCCTAAGAATCTTCAAGGGAAGTTTGAGCCCAAATAAACCACTACGCAATATTACCAACCTTCATCCTCATGTTAATTTGTTCTCATTTGATACATTATCTAACATCACTTTACTGTGTTAGTTTCGTGTCGATGATGGGGGACACATCATGGCCCTCTTTCGAAAAGTTTGTTCTGGACGAATTCAACACATTATCTAGGAATTAGACTTAGAAACCAGTTAGTATCTTGGAACCTGCACGCCCCAATCGTAGATCTCCTCACTTTCGATAGTAGGTTTACATAATTGGCCTCTGATCTAATTATTCCATGAATGTTCAACTTCACCTCATTTATTCACATTCGTTGGAATGTACTAGGGTACCTTGGGAATCATTGTCATTATTGGTTATTTCCCTCTCACTTGTTAATGGTATACATCAATGAGTGATAATCAAGTGATTTACCCCATGTTTGACATCAACACATCTATTCGCGTGGCTATAATCATACCATTTCAAGATCAGGATGAAGACCCTGGGAAATACTTAGGCACCCACCTATGTTACGTGCCTCACCCAGGTTGCAATGGAGATTATTTGAGTACTTATAAGACTCCAGTATGACCATCATGTTGGAGATCTCAATGATATATATGATGTCATAGAGGTCCACTTTGTATTGGTCCATAGCTATTTTTTTTCATATCATAGTTCCATTGTGTATTATTTTGTGGCTATGACCTAATTACATCATGGAGGTATGGATCCACATTTTATCTTTGGTTTCCATATCCTTAGTTAGCATTTTCATGGATCTGTAGTGTATTGGTCAACGACGATGATTTGAGTGAGTTTATTCCGAGCATGGGTATGCCTACTTTGGGGATGATATGCATATATTGTTTGATGTTTGTTTGCATCTTCTACCTAACTCTCTTATTCCAGCACCCTTACAAACATAGTTCTGTAAAGTGTTTCAGCCATTAGTTTCTCTTCTGACCTCAAGCTTTAGGGGGAATCTATTACACACCTATTTGTCTCACTACCAGGTGTCACACTTTACCAAGTGTCACACTTAAGTGTTGTAATTTTATCACCATGTGGGAGTTTTTTTCATAATCCCTAGACATGTTGGAAGGGAAAACTATCATTTGGAGGTAAAAATACTATCTTTCACCTTGTGTTTTTGGCCCCTTTTTAGCTTCATCGCCCCCCTACCCATATGAAGAGGAGGATGAACCATTATCATCGCTCCTTTCCCAGTTATAGAGGAGTGATAATCTCACCATGTGTTCAGTTCTAGGGGGGAAATGAAGTAGTTGTAACCATTATTCATTAATTTGAGAGGTTGTTTTCGGAATATTTTAGTTGGTTAAGGGATTGGTTCAAGATATCCTTTATTCGAGGTAAGGTCAATATTGTTTTTTCAACCAAATCCTAATTTGATCACACCCTCTCCTTAAAAATATCCTATGGTTGTTATGCCTCAAATCCTATATAATGGAGGACATTCTTGGGTGAAGGGAGGAAGAATTTTAGAAGTATCATACTTATGATATTGTAACATTCAAAGGGTTGGAAAGGAGAGCTTGGGGGATCTACTGCAACATCAACATCAAGGTTTTAAATGCTTCACTATTTATTGCTTTCCATATAATATATAACTTGGCATATTCCCCTCATGCTTATGTTGTTCACTACATGCATGTCTATTTTTCTCTAGTTCGATATAGATAGATCTATTTTTCTTAACAATATATTGTGGAAGAAATGAGTATTTCTTTGTTCCTTGTAGGAATTTTCTTGCATCGAGAGCTCTGACATCAAGATAAAGGGTTGGAGAAGCAAGGCAAACCAATGGAAAGTAGGTAGGTCATCTATCTCATTCACTCATCTTCCATTCTTCTTTTGTCTGTGAGCATATAGAATAGATTTAAGGGGAAAGTATGGAACCATTTGTTACCTTCTATATTGGATCAAAGGACTGTTGATCCAAGGGAGGTTTCACCTTTATGCAGCAGAAATGTTTCCATAGTAGAAGCATATAAAATCATCCTCATATACAAAATTATTACACGGAGGAATAAACCATAAATGTAACATAGGTCCAGATAAAAACTTATCTTTTTAGAATAGTTGTGAAACCAGTTGCTTGGGACACACGCCCCACCCAACCATAGACTTGTTGTTCCAAATATAAATAGAAATTAACCCCCAATTTGGGGCTAGGAATGCACAAAAGAGGGTGAATCTCACTGTCCACTCATAGCTCAACAAAATCCCACAACCCATTAGCTCTTCCTACACCTATCTCGATTTCCACCATCTCTCTTCCACATACATGCACAACCCAGTGATTGTATGCCTTCACTACTCTTTGTCCATCGGGATATACCATTCCCATTGTTCCCCCTTCATTTCTCTAAGTATGTTAGGCTACACCATTTTTAATAGGGTCTCTAGCATAAGTGACCAGAAACATCACTTACTAGGATCCCAAGGGAAACTCCCTACTAGGAAAATCACTAGGGAAAATAAGAAGTATCGACTTACTTCTGCAGTGCTTCTGAAACAATATTTCTCTCTTTAAGCCTCACAGCCTAATTCTTAAGCAGTGCAACTCCCATGCAGGAGTTCACTCTTCAATCCTGACAACTTGCTTCTTCAGTCTTAAGCTCCAAAATCACTCTAGAATTTTTCCTCCATCGTTGCTCTAGTTCTCCTCTTCTTGTTGTTCATGCCAAAAACATGAATATCCAAATTGTTGTTCTACCCATATGAATTTCCTCCTCTTTGTTGTTTCCTTGACCCACACTTTTCCCCAAACTGACTGTACTTCAATTTATCTCTTAATAACTATGGGATGTGACTAATTACACCCACCATCTTACAAATATTCAATGATTGGGATCTTTTGCACTCAAGCGTGAGAAGGTTCACTCAAAGCATTAGAAAAGGAAAAATTATTTTTGGAATTAAACTCATGGATTAAAAACCCTTTTTCCTAAACCCCTCCTATATTGTGTATTACTCATCCCCCATCTCTATCCATGTCCCCTAGAAGCTAGCATCACACTTTATCTATTAAAAATAGCAATGCTATGCTTACATATCACATTGCTTGTCCCTTGTCCATATTAATTCAATACGGCTCACCATCCTAATCTGTAGTTACACAATTAAATTACAGTTTGTGGGGATTCAAATTCAAGATGTTATAGAGCTCTATTTCTATACTAGCTTCAAGGCTTGACTAGTTTTTGCATGGTGTCAGGGATGATTAAATGAACAAAACTCTATTTTAATTACCATCCCAATAACAAATCTTTCTGATGTCAATAGTTCAAGCCTAGAACAAAGACTCTTTAATAAATATATTTATGTTAACTTAGATTCAAAACCAAAAGGAAATAAAATCCTCTATTGTTTGTAAGTGATTACATAGCATTATAGCTCAACAACAATGTCAGTTATACAACATTCTATAACTTTTGGGGACAACACATAAAACCAACAATAAATGTGTTCATTCCTTCAATTGTTCACTATGTTGAGTGTTGTCTGATAAATTGATGGATTTCCCTTCTTCCTTTGTTTGAGGGAATTTGAATGGCCATCATAATGGTTGTAAGTGAATTCCCATGATTTGAATAGAGAGTGTGTGACATCACTAAGCAAGAAGAAAAGGTTATATGGAATGTGAGTTGTTTACTCTAGCCAATAATCCAATCGAAGATAAATGGCTAGGATTTAGCTGACTGGTAATTATCTATTACAAAATACATTCATGTACGCATGGTTATAGGTGGGATTATTTATTCTGGCATGTTTACACAAAACTCAAAAAAAAGAATAAATACAGAAACTTTAGCATTGGACAGAGATTTTAATGCATGCAAGTGAAAATCAACCCTCTAAGGCATGAGGGTGATGGAATATATATGAATTCCTAATTCCCATTAACAAAATTCATTCCAAAAAGAATCAAATGCATGTCTATAGGTGATACTTCTCACCAACCTTGATTTAAAAGAGTGGGCGATCAAAGTTAAACAACAATATATGTTTGGAAAGTGAGTCAAACAAAGTGTATAATTCACTTATATTCAACATTTAATTAACCACTTAAATAAGTTTAAATTGTATTAAATAGAATGCCCAATATTCAAAGACATTGACATAGAAGACAAAACAAAATTATTACAGGTGTCTACTTGACCTAGGCATATAGCTATGGGTGAAATACATAGTTGATTAAAAAACCAATGAATAAAAAACTCAAATTTAGTGTTGTAGCATATGGCACCAAAACCAATTGAAATGTTTTGTACTCATACAAACCATAACCAATAATGAACACCCAACAAAAAATCAATCATAGGATTGGTTGTAGAATGTGATTAAACAATGAATGAGTGATACACTTAATTTACTCCAATGCTCAAGCTATCATTTAAAATGGTGAAAAGAGCCAGGAATTCAATGAAACTCAAAAATATTTCTTATGGTTTGCACAAAATGCAATAATAGATTAAAAAATAGAAACTATAACAAGTTTACATAGCCATTAAACACCATGAGACACATAATATTTTTATTTCAAAAACCTCGTTCTCATGAGCTATGCACTCTCGATAGAGATTCGGATGCATCCTTTCTCACTAGCAATATGTGCTAATGGCTTTAGCTCAAGGATATTTTTCTACTTATGCATGGATATACTCAATGGATTCTTCATCCTCTAATATTCAAGTAAGTTTCATATTTGATCCCTCTTCTACTACTACCCTTTTTCTTTTGAATATTAAGTTCTCTCTTGGTTTGTTATACCCCTTCATCAAACAAGGCCCTCTTTTGTTATAGAGTTTCCTTAGAATACCAATTATAAAAGTGACTTGTTTCACCTTCTCAATGGCTTTTGGCCTTTTCTCTTCAAGTTGATTATTGATTTCAAACTTTGGAAAAAATTAATTTCGCAAAGTTTGGATGAGGGGTATTTAGGGTTCATTTCAAATCAAAATAGGTACTTGTGCCTGGATAAATCCTAGGAAATCTTAGTGGCTCTAGGCTTCATCCTAGCATAATATGTTGTCATGCTTGGATGGAAAATCTTGTGAGGATACATTTAGGATTTATTTCAAATCAAAATAGATACTTGTTCTTGAATGAATCCTACACAATCCTAGTGGCTACTATATTTCATCCTAGCATAATATGCCATCATTCTTGGGTGGAAAATTGTGTGAAGTTACATTAACTAGTAACTAGATTATCCAATATCATATTCAAATAAACTTCCTACTCCAAAATCAAAATACATAGGTACTTGGGAACAAATAATTACTTGAAATAAGATGAACCCTTGCCAATACTATATGCCACGAAGATTCATCCATATGTGAGATCCATCATGATTTTGGAATCAATGTGTAGGGTTTCAAAATAGTCCCTATTCTCACTCCATTAATTCACTAAAACCTTCACAATTACTTCCATTTCACCTTCATATCACCTCCACATCATTACATTTACCTCATCATTGGGTTATAACTATGCTTTTCCAAAGTTTATCAATTCTTAACATTTTTAAGTGGATTTGTG